>ML409261.1:50099-134986 GCA_005239525.1 Nicotiana knightiana | reverse complement strand
ACTTCACCAGTCCTCGATGAGTTTCTAGGCATGCACCTGCAACACGTTAGCAAACGTTAAATTTCAATGTAAAATCGAAATTTTAAAGAAAATTGATTATATTTCAGAATTTTGTATTTCTTCTAACTCAATTGATAATACCGTTAAGTCCCCGGCAACGGCGCCAAAATTTGATCACGCTCAACTATGTCTTGTAGAAGACTTAGCGAGCGTTGCAATTATAATCCGGGGTATTACGCCCAGAGTCGATCCCACAGGGAATTTACGTATCAATTGAGTCTATAAAATACTAAACTGTTGCTAAATCAAGTTTCTCAAGACTTTGAATATCAATTTGGTGATGTTTAACTAATTCTACAATCAATAATAATAAACTAGCAATTAACTAACAATTTAATGTAACAATGATAATAAAGGAGGGTCTACGGTTATGGTTTCCCCCGTTGGTGAATTCTTCCTTGGATATTTCTTATAATTTAAGTGGCTATCTCTATCAATCATGAACGCTATAACTATCATAAANAAACTAAAAGAAATTGCATAATGGAAATACAAAGTAATGAATACTAGATGTAGAAATCAATGTTTTGGCACTCCAATGGTTTTCTTCTGTTGAATCCTTTGAATGCCTTCCGAATCTCGTGTAGTTATGTTTTAGGAGTCTATTTATATGTTTAGGAAGAACCCTAACCGTGTAGGGGACTTCTATTTCGACCGGGAAACACTTAAACTCGTCAAAACTCGGATTTGGCCGAAACTGGGAACCCTGGGCATTTGGAACCAAAGGCCTGGCTAACGCCAGGCTAGGGCTGGTGTTTCAACCCTAACGCCTGGCTAACGCCAGGGTAGGGTCAGGCTGTAGGGCTATGTCACCCGGCTATCGCCCGGGTGTCTCCTTTCGCGTATTTTTCGACGTATTTGCATCCCTTTAGCTCCGTTTCCATCTCCAATTCACCTACACATGAAATAAACTCCATTAAGCACATAAAAAGTGTATTTTTATCATTAACGCACCTCAAATGTAAGGTATATTACATATTAAACTATGCATTTTAGTCTCGCATCACTTACCATGGTTCTTTGCCTCCCATCGGCCTTTTGCCAAATCGCGCCAACAACACTTAGAGTAAGTGGAGTTCGAGGTTAATTTTTGGACCTAGCTCTCGAGGTCGGGCATCACACAAGGCATCCAAACAACCGCTGCATAATGAAATAAGGCATTAGATAAAGCAGAAGAATGACACAAAGCGCGGAAATTAACAAGTGAAGAGGCACTTATGCTTCGTGTTCCATTTATCGGCAATTGGCATCTTCTCCGTTGGGATGAGATCGGAGGTCCTCACTCGAACAAATCTACCCATCCATCCTCGAACCTTGTCCTCGTCGATGCTCAAGAATAATACCCTGGTTGCCAAATGTTGCAGTTTGATCAACCCTCAAAATATACGAAGGTTGTACAACCTGATGAGGTGATCGAGGGTGAATGGCATCCCCTCAGCTTTGCTACTGAAAAATCGGAGCATGTTGATTATGTTCCAAAAGGAAGGATGGATTTGGCCTAAGGTCACCTAGTACTGGCGGAAGAAGTAAATGATAACAGGGTCGAGGGGGCCCAACGTGAAAGGGTAAGTGTAAACACTCAGGTACCCTTCCACGTGGATAGTGATGCTCTCTTCAGGGGATGGAATCACTACCACTTTATCCCCCTAGTTGCAATCTCTGTTGATCTTCTCGAGATACCCCACGGTTATCGAGCAAGTGTACCTCGACACATGCTCGCACCGACCAGGGATCGAGGGAGGTTTCTCAATCTTAAAATCGGATTTAAGGACACATGAGCCAGGAAAGCATTCCTCAGGAAGCGGATCCACCAGCGTTTTGTCGCCGGCCGGCTGTGAAGAAGAAGAAAGAGCTTCCTCCTTTTGTGGAACTGTTTTAGATGTTTTCTTCATTTTATGAGTTGAGGAAAGAAGAATATAGTAAGATTTGGTGTTTGAAGACTAGCGGTGAAACCTGAAGATTAATGAAGAGAAGAACTTGAGAGAGGTAAAGACTTGGAAAATTAGATGAAAGTGAAAGTAAAGTTTGATTCAATAAGGAGAAGGCCTATTTATGCATTTACGTCGACGGTTCAATATCACCAGTGGCCGACCGCCAACTGACGCTCATTAATGGTTTGGGGAACTGTACCGACGGGACGTTTTAGTCACTTCCATCGCTTACGTCACGGGGATGACATTATGGTTTATCGAGGTCAAAAACTCGAAGGCTCAATTAGTTTCTTGTCATTGTACTCCAAAAAATGAGGGGACTATCTGTATACGGTTGAAATCAGGGCCACTCGATTTTGCTATTGGATCAAGATTGGAATGTTGTCGAAGGTCAGCTTCGGCCAAATCACGGAGCTGAAGCATCACGTTCGAGATCGGAGTCTCTTTCAAGATCGAGGTTGGTAGCAATCGAAGTCGAGGGAGACAGACACCAAGTAATACCGAAGATAGCTTAATAACAGAAGAGCGAGATATCCGTGACTGGTCGAAGATCATGTCGTAAATCTCAGAACGGATCAAATCAGAAACGATTAATTAGCTAATTAGGTGATTTCCTTCTGTAATTAGAGTTATATTATAAGTAGAATTCCTATACTATATAAAGAGGAGTTCTAATCACTTGTAGGCATCATTATTCATACAGATTAAAGCAATACAATTCTTTCTTTCTCCCTCACATTATTGTTCATCAGTTTGTCCCATTTTCTATTGTTCTTGCATTTATCAGTTCGAGAGTATCTCGACTTGAGGGTTGGAGCTTCACTTGAACTCTGGTTTGATTTATTTATAATTCAATTCTGTTATTTACCTTCATATTTATCAATTAGTGTTGAGTGAAATCACATATCCTTAAAATCATAATATAAGTTTAATTGTTATCCAAATTTAGGATAAACTGTTTGTTCATCGAGTTGTCCTTTAATATCTCTTTTTGGAAAGAAGAAATAACACTCTAGAAGCTTCAGTGAGCTAGCCTTTCACCGCTCTAATTAAAGTAAAAGAAATTGTTTTCTCTTTACCATATGCTTGCTTGGCCTTATGTCTAATTAGAGTTGTATAATAACCCTTCAAAATATAAGTGATTATGTAAAATTGGCGACCTGGATTAAACATGTATATCGAGCACAATAAAATTTCGTATTGCATCTGGCTCGGACTATACATATATATATATATATATATATATGTATAGTCCGAGCCAGATGCAATACGAAATTTTATTGTGCTCGATATACATGTTTAATCCAGGTCGCCAATTTTACATAATCACTTATATTTTGAAGGGTTATTATACAACTCTAATTAGACATAAGGCCAAGCAAGCATATGGTAAAGAGAAAACAATTTCTTTTACTTTAATTAGAGCGGTGAAAGGCTAGCTCACTGAAGCTTCTAGAGTGTTATTTCTTCTTTCCAAAAAGAGATATTAAAGGACAACTCGATGAACAAACAGTTTATCCTAAATTTGGATAACAATTAAACTTATATTATGATTTTAAGGATATGTGATTTCACTCAACACTAATTGATAAATATGAAGGTAAATAACAGAATTGAATTATAAATAAATCAAACCAGAGTTCAAGTGAAGCTCCAACCCTCAAGTCGAGATACTCTCGAACTGATAAATGCAAGAACAATAGAAAATGGGACAAACTGATGAACAATAATGTGAGGGAGAAAGAAAGAATTGTATTGCTTTAATCTGTATGAATAATGATGCCTACAAGTGATTAGAACTCCTCTTTATATAGTATAGGAATTCTACTTATAATATAACTCTAATTACAGAAGGAAATCACCTAATTAGCTAATTAATCGTTTCTGATTTGATCCGTTCTGAGATTTACGACATGATCTTCGACCAGTCACGGATATCTCGCTCTTCTGTTATTANATATATATATATATATATATATATGTAGGAAAGTAGGAAAAGAATTAGTATGTATTTAAACGGTTTATTCACCGTTTCACTTTCCAGAGGCATATGTAGTGTTATTATACGGGGTTCATCTGATGAATCCTGTACTGTTGTTGCGGGACTATAAATTTAGGGTAAAAGTTTATTAAAATTATAATATATAATGAGTTCGAACCCACAATTTTAAAAATATAATAAATTTAATATTAAGAACTATAAATATGAAACGTATAGAGTTTAAAATCTTAGATCGCCTCTATCCCTTCCTCCGGCTTTTGGCATGTGTCCCCTAAAATATAAAAGAATCAGACAAGGGACACATGCAGGTATAATATCGTCCCAATACTTTCATATCAATTTTTGTTCTGTGGTTTGACAATGATGAGTGTAACCTCAATTTCACTAGAATGCCTGTCCCTAGGAAGATCTCAAACCGTGCCCGTAATATTTTGGCCAATCTGGGCAACTTGTTCCCGCTTCACAACGCTACTACGTGTAATGATTCTTTAAGTTTTTTAAATATACTGATATCTAGTTTGAATGTTTGACAAAAAAAAAAAAGGTTTTCACCCAGTATTTTGTTAAGTATTTGGTAGGAAAACTTCGGCTAATTGTGATATTTTGGCCTTGGACTTCGAAAGCAACTTTTTCGGATCCATAAATAAAGGAGGAAAAGTCATTAGTAGCCGTCTATCAAAATTTATATCAGCCGCTAGCCATAAATTATAACATACATTTATAGTCCAAAACTTATTCTAAAGATTAACAGCATGAAATTAGCAAATCAAACTGACATGGAAAACAAGGGAAAATGAGAGAATGGCAAATGAAAGGTAAAATATTGAGATGGCTCTTAGTTTCTTCATAGGAAAATATTTATCATTTGATTCTTTTTGGCTTTTATGCTATTTAGATATTGATATTTTATATATATTTGTGAGGAATATAAAAATAAAACTTTTGTCATAAATGCTGATTCTATCGGCTGATGGAAGGGGCAAAAAATACAGGTGTCGTGTACACAATAATCACACTTGTTTGCGTCATTACATTCTTTTTATACACATTAGTATATTATTTAAATACAGTCTGAAAAAGATAATGCCAAGAAATTGATTTATGCCTTTTCCTTTACGAGTCCAAGATGTGGCCATGCTACAAGTGATCGATGGATAAAAACTTCACAAAACCATTATAATTGAAAATATTTGTATGATCACCTATTCTCTGATTACCGAAATTAAAACGATCAAATTACATCCAAATTATACACTATCACTATATATATATATATATATACTTGTAATGACCTGATAGGTCATCTTATGACTTAGAACCAAACTCTATATTTCGAAGCCTTTTGAACCTTATTCTACTCTTGCTCGATTTGTGTGCGCAGTACGGGTATTGACCCGAAAGGCTTATATGCTAAAAACTGATAAAAATAAGAACTTTTGCTTTAAAAGTTAATTTTAGTTGACTTCGGTCAACGTTTTGAGTATACGGACCCAGACCCATATTTTGACGGTCCCGGTAGATCCGTATTGAAATATGGGACCTAGCATATGCCCGGAATCGAATTCTGAGGTCCTTAGCTCGAGATATGAAATTTTGGTGAATATTAAAAGTCTGAAAATTTAATAGTTTTAAGAATTTACTGATGTTTGGCATTGTTGATATCGTGCTCGTATTTTGGTTCCGGAGCTCGGTACAAGTCCAATATAATATTTATGACTTGTCTGTGAAATTTGGTAAGAAACGGAGTTAGTTTGACGTGATTCAGACGTCCCGTAGTGAAAACAGAAATTTTAAAGCCTTCTTGAAAATTTTATTTGATTTGGTGTCCGATTCGTAGTTCTAGGTGTTATTTTGGCGATTTGATCGCGCGAACAAATTCATATGATGTTTTAGGACTTGTGTGCATGTTCGGTTTGGATCTCCGAGGGCTCATGTGAGTTTCGGATAGGCTATGGGATGTTTTGGACTTAGAAAATTCTGATTTTTCTGCAGTTTCAATGCCTTCTGGTTTCCTTCTTCGCGTTCGCGAAGGCAATCTTGCAAACGCCATGAAGAAAATGTGTTGGCTGGGTCTTTCCTCTTCGCGAACGCAAAGGCTGGGTCGCGAACGCGGAACGATGAGGGCTTTACCCTTCACGAATGCGACCAGCTCAACACAAACACGTAGTGATAGGGACCTGGGGAGGGGTCAATCATCTCTTGATCAAACGCGGGCAAGGGTTCTCGAGCGTGAAGGCCAGGGGGTGTAGCCTTCGCGAACCCGATGAGGGACTCGCAGACGCGATGAACACTGTCGCCCAGATATTAAACAGTTCCATTACGGGACTTAAGGCATTCTTTCAAATTTTCAATAGCTAGACCGCCTAGAGGCGATTCTCCCAAGCTACTTTCTTACCCGAAGTGTTGGTAAGTGATTCTAAACCACTTTCTTTCAATTTCCCATCTCATTTCATGAATTTCCTACCCAAAATCTAGGATTTTCATGGTAGAAATTGGGGGTTTAGGTAGAATTAGAGGTTTTTGAGAAATTGGGATTTAGACCTCAAATTGAGGTCGGATTTCAAAATTAATTGCATAATCGAGCTTGGGGGTGAATAGATTTTTGTCCGAACCTCGAGTTTTAACCAAGCGGCGGGGTCGATTTATTGACTTTTTTGGAAAAAGTTTGGTAAATCTAAATTAATGCATTCCTTTATCAATATTTGATGTTATTAAGTTAATTGTGGCTAGATACGAGTGGTTTGGAGGTGGATTCTAGAGGAAAAGCTATAATTAAGCATTTAGTGGCATGTGGAGCGAGGTAAGTGTTATGTCTAACTTTGACTTGATGGATTAGGAACACTTGCCTTAATTGTTATATGAAAGCCATGTGAGCGGTGTATATGTGAGGTAACGAATACTTAAACGCTGCCAACTTATCTGTCTTGCATGTTTACTTCCCGTTCTTTTTATATTGTTTCTTTTCCTGCCTTAACTGTTACATGTTTTTCTTGTATATCCATGCCTAATTGTTACTTGTTAGATATTTTTCTCCTTGTTGAAAGTATTAGTTATCATGTAGCTTCATTGTCTCTTATTACTTGCTTAAGCTGTTTCATTGGTGCTTTAATGATATTCTGGATTGGTCTCGCTGAGTAGTATTACTTGCGTAAGGTTTTATTGAGTACAAGCTTCACCTTTGCCTTGTTTTGAAGTTTAAGTATTGTGAAGGGTTTTTTGTTAAATTGTGAAAATATATGTACTTACTGAATAATTGATACGGATATGGTGGGATCGGGTTACGTGCTGCAACAGGTGGAATACGGGTGACATATTGAGGAGGAATAAGGGTGAATTGGTATTATATGGTGGGATCGGGTTGCACACTGCAATAGGTGTAATAAGGGTGTAATGTGGTGAGATAAGAGTGAGTTGTGATTGTGATTATTGTGATACGGTGGGATTGGATGCATGTCGTAACACTTTTATTTATATTCTGTTGTTTATGTTATTAAGAGGAAATAAGGGAGGATTATATTATGTACAGTGGGATCAAGTTGTGCTCTGCAACAATCTATATGTTTATGTTTTTCTTTGATTGTGTTAGTTGTAAGGTAGTTTTGAATTGCACTTGAGGATTAGTAATAGCTGAACATTGATGAGATACGTTGGGTACTACATTTATTTCTTGCAAGTTATTGTTCTACCTTATTCTGTCTTCTTTTTATGCTTTTATTATTTATCGTATGCAGATTATATTGTGAGTGTCCCGCCGTAGCCTCGTCACTCCTTCGTCGAGGTTAGGCTCGGCACTTAATAGTACATGGGGTCGGTTGTACTGATACTGCACTCTACATTTCATGTGCAGATTTTGGAGCAGGTTGTTGCTGATCGAGAGGTTGGCTGTAGACTTCACGGCTAGGAAACCCAAGGTAGTCTTGTTGGCGTCCGCAGGCCCTGGCGTCCCCTTCTATACTTCCATAATTACTGTTTTCTTTTCCTTATTTCATAGACAGTTGTATTTCCTTTTGGACAAATACTTGTAATAAAAATCTTAGTATGTTCGTGAGTTGTGACTCCGAATTCTGGGTAGTAATAGTATGTAATTAAAGTTGTTATTTATATAGTTTCGTGTTTATTTTGATTTATCATAGCGTGTTCATCGATAGTCACCTAAATGTAAAGAATTGGCTAAATAACCTCTAATGTTGACTTGCCTAGCAAGTGCAATGTTAGTCGCCATCACGGTCCCGACGTGGGGATTTTGGGTCGTGATAAGTTGGTATTAGAGCATTAGGTTGCATAGATCTCACAATTCACGAACGAGCTTAGTAGAGTCTGGAGGATCGGTACAGAGACGTCTGTACTTATCTCCCAAAGGCTATAAAGTTAGGAACAAATTTCACTTTTATTCAACTCTGCCGTGTGACTTTGTTTTCTCAATACTGATTGAACTCTCCTACTCTTATTCTCTCGCAGATGGTGAGAAAGCGTACCGCTTCTTCACCTGAGCAGCAGCTAGAGCCTTTAGCAGCTTCTACAAGGGGCAGAGGTGGAGGTCGAGGCCGTGCCAGAAGCCGAGGCACGGGAAGGGCTAAGCCTAGAGCCCGAGCAGAAGCCCTAGTTGTGGAGCCTTATATAGAGTTCGACGAGGAGGTTCCAGCCCATATTGTTCCTTCTGGGCCAGCTCAGGTCCCGGAGGGGTTCATTTCCACCCTAGTACTTCAGGATGCTTTGGTCCGTTTGGTGGGCCTTATGGAGAGTGGTACCTAGACTGGCGCATTTCCCATGGCACTAGCCGTATCTCAGGCTGGAGAAGGATCCCAACTACTGATACTCACACTCTGGAGCAGATGGCTCCTCAGTTTCAGACTCCAGTAGCTCATCCAGTCGGAGTAGTTCAGCCGGTTTCTGCGGCACAGACCGGTGATGGGTCAGCTATGTCTTCTGAGGCTTTGTGGAGATTTGATAGGTTTACCAAGCTCTTTCTTTTCCATTTCAGTGGTGCTACTTCAGAGGATCCCCAGGATTATCTTGACAACTGTCATGAGATTCTTCGGAACATGGGTATATTGGAGACCAATGGCGTCGACTTTGCTGCTTTTCAGATCATCGGTTCTCTCAGCTTTTCCTAGAGAAGTTTCTACCTATCACCTTGAGAGAGGAGCACCACCATCAGTTCGAGCGTCTCCAGCAGGGCAGCATGACCGTTACTCAGTATGAGACCCGTTTTGTGGATTTGGCCTGTCATGTTCTTCTTCTGCTTTCTACCGAGAGAGAGGGTGAGGAGGTTTATTGAAGGACTTGCTCAGCCTATTAGATCGCAGATGGCTAAGGAGACTTGGAGTGAGATTTCTTTTCAGGCGGGTACCAATGTCGCCAGGCGAGTCGAGATGGTTCTTGGACAGGGAGGTCAAGGGTCAGACAAGAGACCTCGTCATTCTGGTGGGTTCATCGACTCCTCTTCTGGAGTTAGGGGTACTTTTGGTAGAGGCCATCATCCTAGGCCGTTCCATTCAGCGCTTCAAACATCCCATAGTGCTTCAGGGAGTCGTGATCCTTATGTGCCTCCTTCTGGGTAGCTAGCCCACAGTGCACCACCAGCTCCTATCAGTGCACCTCCTATTCAGAGTTATTACCCTGGTTATCCGGACCCTTCGGGTCAATCTCAGTTTCCACAGTCGCAGTGTAAGGATGGATGCTTCTAATGTGGTGGTTATGGGCATATCAGGAGGACCTGTCCGAGATTATTGGGTGTTCCGCCACAGCATCAGAGTTCTCGTGCCATAGTTCCTGCACCAGTTGCTGCACCGCTTGCTCAGCCAGCCAGAGGCAGGGGTCAGGTATCCAGAGGTAAGGGCCAGACTGTTAGAGGTAGAGGTCAGGCCGTTAGAAGTGGAGGCCCGCTAGCTAGAGGCAGCCACAGGGATATGGTTCAGAGTGGTGGGGCCCAACCTAGGTGCTATGCTTTTCCAGCCAGACCTGAGGCTGTGTCATCCGATGCTGTTATTACATGTACTGTTTCAGTTTGCAGTAGAGACGCCTCAGTTCTATTTGATCTGGGGTCTACTTACTCCTATGTGTCCTCTTATTTTGCATCATATTTGGTTGTGCCTCGTGATTCTTTGATTGCCACTGTCTATGTGTCCACACCTGTGAGGGATGCTATTGTTGTAGATCGTGTTTATCGTTCGTGTGTGGTCACTATTGGGAGTCTTGAGACTAATGTAGATCTTCTACTCTTCGATATGGTTGATTTTGATGTTATATTGGGCATGGATTGGCTGTCACCTTATCACGCTATATTGGACTGTCACGCCAAGACAATGACCTTAGCCTTGCCGGGGTTGCCTCGATTAAAGTGGAGAGGGACTCTTAGCCATTCTACCAGCAGGGTTATCTCTTATATGAAGGCTCGGCATATGGTCTAGAAGGGAGTTTTGGATTATTTGGCTTATGTTCATGATTCTAGTGCAGAGGTTCCTTCCATGAATTCTGCGCCAGTTGTTCGTGAGTTTCCAGAGGTATTCCTGCAGACCTGTCGGGGATGCGGACCGACAGGGATATTAATTTCTGTATTGATTTGGCTCCGAGCACTCAGCCCATTTCCATTCCACCATATTGTATGGCCTCACCAGAGTTGAAGGAATTGATGTAACAGTTGCAGGATTTTCTTGATAAGGGCTTCATTAGACCTAGTGTCTCGCCCTGGGGTGCACCGGTGTTGTTTGTGAATAATAAAGATGGGTCTATGAGGATGTGTATAGATTATCGGCAGTTAAACAAAGTCACCATCAAGAAAAAGTGTCCATTGCTGAGGATTGATGATTTATTTGATCAGCTTTAGGGTGCCAAGGTGTTTTCGATGATTGATTTGAGATCTGGCTACCATCAGTTGAGTATTAGGGCGTCCGATGTCCCTAAGAAAGCTTTTCGGATGCGGTATGGGCACTATGAGTTCTTGGTGATGTCCTTTGTTGACCAATGCCCCAGCAACATTGATGGATTTGATGAACCAAGTGTTCAAGTCTTATTTGGACTCATTTGTGATTGTGGTTATTGACGACATCTTGATATACTCCCGCAGTCGGGAGGAGCATGAGCAACACCCGAGGATTGTGCTTCAGACTCTGAGAGACAACCAGTTGTATGCTAAATTTTTGAAGTGCGAGTTTTGGTTGGATTCGATCGCTTTCTTGGGCTCCGTTGTATCAACAGAAGGCATTCAGATAGATTCTAAGAATATTGAGGTAGTCCAGAACTGGCCTAGACCCACTTCAGCCACGAAGATCAGGAGCTTCTTGGGTTTGGCGGGTTATTACCGTCGATTTGTGGAGGGGTTTTCATCTATAGCAGCCTCGTTGACCAGGTTAGCCTAGAAGGGTGCCCCATTCAGATGGTCAGGCGAGTGTGAGGTGAGCTTTTAGAAGCTCAAGACAACTTTGACTACTGCGCCAGTGTTGGTGTTGCCCATAGGTTTAGGATCTTACACGGTATATTGTGACGTTTCTTGTGTTGGGCTCAGAGCAATGTTTATGCAGGAGGGAAGGGTGATTGCATATGCGTCTCGGCAGTTGAAGGTTCATGAGAAGAATTACCTTTTCCATGATTTAGAGTTGGCAGACATTATTCATGTGCTGAAGATTTGGAGGCACTATCTTTATGGCGTGTCGTGTGAGGTTTTTACGGATCATCGCAGCCTTCAGTATTTGTTCAAGCAAAAGGATCTCAATTTGAAGTAGAGGAGGTGGTTGGAGCCATTGAAAGACTATGATATCACCATCTTATACCATCCTGGGAAGGCTAATGTGGTGGCCGACGCATTAAGTAGGAAGGCAGCGAGTATGGGCAGCCTTGCATTCATTCCAGTCGGTCAGAGGCCACTAGCATCAGATGTTCAGACTTTGGCCAACTAGTTTTTGAGGTTGGATATTTCAGAGTCCAGTCGTGTTCTAGCTTGCACAGTCGCTCAGTCTTCTTTGTTTGAGCGTATCAGAGATCGACAGTATGACAACCCTTATTTGTTGGTCCTTAGGGACATAGTGTGGAACGGTGGTGGCAAGAAGGTTAGTGTTGGAGATGACAGAGTCTTGAGGATGCAGGGTCGTGTTTGTGTGCCTAATGTGGACGGGCTTTGTGAGTTGATTTTTGAGGAGACCCACAACTCTCGGTATTCTATTCACCTAGGCGCCGCAAAGGTGTATCGGAACTTGCGGCATCATTATTGATGGAGGAGGATGAAGAAGGATATAGTCTCTTATGTAGCTCGGTGCCTGAATTGTCAGCATGTGGAGTATGAGCATCAAAGTCCTGGTGTTTTGCTTCAACAGATAGAGATTCCTGAGTGGAAGTGGGAGCGTATCACTCTTGTTGTTGGACTCCCATGGACTCAGAGGAATTTCGATGCCGTTTGGGTCATTGTGGATAGGCTGACTAAGTCAGCGCACTTCATTCCTATGGCAATTACTTATTCTTCGGAGCGGTTGGCAGAGATTTACATTCGTGAGATTGTCCGTCTTCACGGTGTGCCCGTGTCTATCATTTCTGATCGAGGTACGCAGTTTACCTCACACTTCTGGAGGGAAGTTCAGCGTGAGTTGGGTACGCGATTTGAGTTGAGCACATTATTCATCCTCAAACGGGTGGGAAATCCGAGCGTACTATCCAGATCTAGGAGGATATGCTCCGCGCAGGTGTTATAAACTTCGGAGGATCGTGGGATTCATTCTTGGCCCTTGTAGAGTTCGCCTACAACAATAGCTACCAGTCGAGCATTCAGATGGCTCCTTATGAAGCATTATATGGTAGGAGGTGTCGGGCACCAGTTGGGTGGTTTAAGCCGGGGGAGGCTCGGTTATTGGGTACATATCTAGTACCAGATTCCTTGGATAAGGCCAACATTATACAGGATCGACTTCGCACAGCTCAGTCTAGGAAAAAGAGTTATGCCGACCGTAGAGTTCGTGATGTGGCATTCATGGTCGGGGAGAGGGTGTTGCTATGAGTATCGCGTATGAAGGGTGTCATGAGGTTTGGGAAGAAGGGCAAGGTGAGCCCTAGATATATCAAACCTTTTGAGATTCTCGAGAGAGTGGGAGATGTGGCTTACAACCTTGCGTTACCTCCGGGGTTATTAGCAGTTCATACACTGTTCCATGTGTCCATGCTCCGGAAGTATCACGGCGACATGTCCCACGTGTTAGATTTTAGCTCTGTCCAGTTAGACAAGGATTTGACTTATGAGGACGAGCCGGTAGCTATTCTAGCCCGGCAGGTTCGTCAGTTGAGATCAAAGAGTTACCCTTCAGTTTGAGTGCAGTGGAGAGGTCAGCCCATCGAGGCAGCTACCTGGGATTCGATCAGATATGCGGAGTAGATCCCCACCTCACCAGTCCTGATGCTTTTCTATGTCTGTTCGAGGACGAACAATTATTTTAGAGGTGAAGAATGTGATGACCCGATAGGTCATCTTATGATTTAGAACTAAATTATGTGTTTCGGAGCCTTTAAAACCTTATTCTAGACATTCTCGATTTGCGTGCACAGTCCGGGTATTGACCAAGAAGGCTTATATGTTAAAAACTGATAAAAATAAGAATTTTTGCCTTAAAAGTTAATATTAGTTGACTTAGGTCAACATTTTGAGTATATGGACCCGGATCCATATTTTGACAGTCCCTATGGGCCCGTATTAAGATATAGGACCTGGGCATATGCCCGGAATTGAATTCCGAGGTTCCTAGCTCGAGATATGAATTTTTGTTGAAAATTAAAAGTCTGAAAATATAATGATTTTAAGAATTTACTGATGTTTGGCATTGTTGATACCAGACCTGTATTTTGGTTCCAGAGCTTGGTACAAGTCCAATATAATATTTATGACTTCTTTGTGAAATTTGGTATGAAACGGAATTCGTTTGACTTCTTGAAAATTTCATTTGATTGTGTTTGATTCGTAGTTCTAGGTGTTATTTTGGCGATTTGATCACGCGATCAAGTTCGTATGATATTTTAGGACTTGTGTGCATGTTCGGTTTGGAGTCCCGAGGGCTCGGGTGAGTTTCGGATAGGCTACGGGATGTTTTGAACTTAGAAAAATCTGATTTTTCTACAGTTTCAGAACCTTCTGGTTTCCTTCTTCGCATTCACGAAGGCACTCTCGCGTGCGCGAAGTAGAAACTGGGCTAGCTGGGCTTTCCTCTTTGCGAACGTGAAGGCTGTGTCGCGAACCCGGAGCGATGGAGGCTTTACCCTTCTCGAACGCGACCAGCTCAATGTGAACGCTTAGTGATAGGGACCTAGGGAAGGGGTCAATCATGTTTTGATCGTGAACGTGGGCAAGGGCTCGCGAACGCGAAGGCTAGGGGGATGTAGCCTTCACGAACACGATGAGGGACTCGCGATCGTGTAAGCTTGGCAAGCTCTGGTCTTCGCGATCGCGTAAGCTTGGCAAGCTCTGGTCTTCGCGAACGCGACAGTGTCCTCGCGAACGCGATGAACACTGTCGCCCAGATATTAAATAGTCCCATTACATGACTTAAGCCATTCTTTCAAAGTTTCAAAAGCTAGACGGCCTAGAGGCGATTCTCCCAAGCTACTTTCTTCCTCAAAGTGTTGGTAAGTGATTCTAAGCTACTTTCTTTCAATTTCCCATCACATTTCATTAATTTCCAACCAAATCTAGGAATTCCATGGTAGGAATTGGGGGTTTGGGTAGAATTGGAGATTTTTGAGAAATTGAGATTTAGATCTAAAATTGAGGTCGGATTTCAAAACTAATTGTATAATCGGGCTCGGGGGTGAATGGATTTTGGTCCGAACTTCGAGTTTTGATCAAGCAGGCCCGTGGTCGATTTTTGACTTTTTGAGGAAAAGTTTGGGAAATCTAAATTCATGCATTGTAATTGATTCCTTTAGAAATATTTGATGTTATTAAGTTAATTGTGGCTAGATACGAGTGATTTGGAGGTAGTTTCTAGAGGAAAAACTATAATTGAGCATTGAGTGGCATGTGGAGCGAGGAAAGTGTTGTGCCTAATTTTGACTTGAGAGATTAGGAACTCTTGCCTTATTTGCTATATGAAAATCATGTGAGCGTGTATATGTGAGGTGACGAGTTTTTATACGCTGCCAATTTATTAGTCTTGCCTGTTTACTTCCCGTTCTTCTTATATTGTTTCTTTCCCTGCCTTAATTGTTACATGTTTTTCTTGTATTTCCATGCCTAATTGTTACTTATTAGATATTTTTCTCCTTGTTGAATATTAGTTATCATGTAGCTTCATTATCTCCTATTACTTGCTTAAGTTATTTTTTGGTGCTTTAATGATATTCTGGATTGGTCTCGCTGAGTAGTATTATTTGCGTAAGGTTTTATTGAGTACAAGCTTCACCTTTACCTTGTTTTGAACTTTAAGTATTAAGAAGGGTTTTGTGTTAAATTGTGAAAAATTTTGTGCTTACTGAATAATTGATACTGATATGGTAAAATTGGGTTGCACGCCGCAACAAGTGGAATAAATGTAACATATTGAGGAGGAATAAAGGTGAATTGATATTATACGGTGGGATCGAGTTGCACGCTGCAATAAGTGTAATAAGGGTGTAATGTGGTGAGATAAGGGTGAGTTGTGATTGTGATTATTGTGATATGGTGGGATTGAATTGCACGCCGTAACACTTTTATTTATATTCTGTTGTTTATGTTATTAAGAGGAAATAAGGGAGGATTATGTTATGTATAGTGGGATCGGGTTGCTCGCCGCAACAATCTATATGTTTATGTTTTTCTTTGATTGTGTTAGTTGTACGGTAGTTTTGAATTGCACTTATGGATTGGTAATAGCTGAATACTGGTGAGATACGTTGGGTACTACATTAACTTCTTGCAAGTTACTGTTCTACCTTATTCTGTCTTCTTTTTCTGCTTTTATTATTTATCGTATGCAGATAATATTGTGTGTGTCCCACCGTAGCCTCGTCACTCCTTCGTCAAGGTTAAACTCGGCACTTACTAGTACATGGGGTCGGTTGTACTGATACTGCACTATGCACTTCCTGTGCAGATTTTGGAGTAGGAGTTGGCTGATCGAGAGGTTGGCTGTAGACTTCACAGCCAGGAGACCCAAGGTAGTCCTGTTGGCGTCTGCAGGCCCTGGCGTCCCCTTCTATACTTCCATACTTACTGTTTTCTTTTCCTTTATTTCACAAACAGTTGTATTTCCTTTCGAACAAATACTTGTAATAAAAATTTTAGTATGTTGATGAGTTGTGACTCCGGATTCTGGGTAGTAATAGTATATAATTAAAGTTGTTATTTATATAGTTTCACATTTATTTCGATTTATTATAGCTTGTTCACTGGTAGTCACCTAAATGCAAAGAATTGGCTAAATAACCTCTAACGTTGGCTTGCCTAGCAAGTGTAATGTTAGGCGCCATCACGGTCCCGACGTAGGGATTTCGGGTCGTGACAATAACTACATTCCTTCTATACAAAATTATACAACATATAATATTACTTATACAAAAAATATACAAGTTTATATAACAAATAAAAAATCTTTCCAATGTTTTCCTATACTACACTTCATATGCACACTAGAATATACACTTTGAATACACAAAAGCACTCGGAATACTTTAATAATACATTGAGAATACATTTTAACATATATGATACACTCTAAATACAAGGTTTGCACACATTTCACATACAAAATGTGTATATAATTTATATACACTATGTTACATATTTGACAATACACGTGTGTACAATTTTGATACATTCTATAGACAGATTATACATTCATGATACAAAATACACTCAGGATACACTCAATATACACTTTAGATACACAAGCACACTCGAGATAGGCTCAATATACCCTAAGGATACAGTCGAACTTAGGATAACATATATATACATTGAAAAAATATATATATACAACTTTTCTATAAAACTATAATAGATTAAAATTATCCTGTATGTATGACTTTATACATACATATACACACACATGTTGCACTTAATTTACACTAAAGATACACTGTCGAACTTAGGTATACAATATTTATACATTGCAAAATAATATATATACAACTTTTCTACAAAACTATAGTAAATCTTTTGATATATATATATATATATATAGACACACACACACACATATACACACACATGTTGGACTTAATTTACACTAAAGATACACTGTCGAACTTAGGTATACACTATTTATACATTGCAAAATAATATATATACAACTTTTCTACAAAACTATAGTAAACTTTTTGATATATATATATAGCTGCACTTCACCTACCATTAAATCCAAAATTAATTAGTATTAAAAAAAAGTAAAAGTATGAGAGAGAAAAAAAGATATTAGAATTAAAAGAATTGAAGAAAAAAAAGTAAAAAAATATAGAAAGAGTAAAAAGTCAAGTGTGATACGTATGAAAAAGAAAAATATTTGGTGTTGGGAAGGAAAAATATCTAGGAAAGATAAAAAAGGTGTACCAAAATTTATATTTGTCTTTTATTTGTTGGTTTTATCCGATGAGTTATAATTTGATATTCATTTTATCCGATTGGACAATTCGAGTTACGTGCAAAACTTTGGGCTAATTTTTGTTTTGACGGCAATACAAAGTAGTTTTCTCTAAATAAAGACACTGAATTTTGTTATGATGCATATTAATTATTAATGCGAATTCTATTTTTACCAAAAAGTAAATGCTTATTGACATGACTTAGCACGACTTCACCTATTAGGCGTTAGAGAAATCTTTTGGATATCGTACTAACCCAAATAAGCTTTTCGACTTTAACAATGTCAAAAATGGAATGTCAACATTCAACAAAACAAAAACATGCCTAAAAGAAAAGTAGTTGTATTATATAAATGGGATCTAAATTAAATTCGCGAGTTCTTTTTTCATTTATTCAGAGCTCTAAAGTGAAAGCAGGAGAAACGTGTAGCCATAACAACCAAAATTCCTTAACTTTTTAATCATTGATATACATATATAAAATTACAAACACAAATTTAATTATAAACTTATAATTTTAAAATTGTAATGAGTTCGTGATAAACCCTTAATATTGAACTCATTAAATATATATCTTAAAGTAATTTATTGTAATAGTGTACTCATCATCTGGAAATCTTAGATACGGTGTCCGCAGTATCTTGGTGTTGCTTTCTCGATTACCTTATTGGACAATATAATGACAAGAAAATGAAATTTCGGGCAGACTTTTTTCACAGTCAGTAATCCTTTTTATTTAGAATTTTCTTTTTTTTTTCCTAGTAAATCAGCAGTGCACAGCTACAAATATAATGATATTTTCTTTTTCTTTCTCTCTCCTTTTTAATTTAATTTGTCATTTGTCCTGACTTTTGAACAAGGAGGGATATTTTCCAGGAAAAGTGACAAATAAACGAAAACAAATTAAACCTACAATGTGTTGCTTTCTAGCCTGTTTTTTCCACTAATGTTCTTCGCTTTTCTTATTTTGTACGTCTGCACTTTTTATTTTAAGAAAATGATATGACAAGACGATTCAATCTATAAATGGAAAGGTGAATAATGATGGAAAGGTAAGGGCAAAACTAAAATAGGAAATGCTGATATTTTTCATTCTCTTAAATTAATTTTACTTGTTGACGACAATCAAATATAGGGGACTGATATTCTGTAGAAAAGCAGCAGAACTCAAACACTCGGCAATTTTCTTGCATATATATTTTTAGCACCCCAAATAATATCTTATTCCTCGAGCTTGAAATCAAGTTTAGTTAAGAAGCTAATGTAAAAACAAGTAAAGTTGTCGAGGTAAAAATGTCATTTTGAACAACCCAACCCAGCCAAATAACCCGCTCAATGGGGCGGGGTCAGGTTGGTCAAATGAAAAGTGGGGCGGGTCTTTTACATTCAATTAGATCATTCTGCGTATAATTTTTTTACGTTTTGAAGAGTGGTTTAACGTGTGAAGGATTTTTAATCTCAAAATATAACGAAACGAATATTTTTAATAAAATCAAAACGAATGGTAAATATAATTTATTTTCATGGTAAGGCGGTAAATATGACCCTTCTCCGTTTTCCAATTGTAGGGCTATCACAAGAAGAAAATAATCTTTGCTCTAGAAATGTTAGTATATCATTAAGAAAAACGAATAAAAATTGACAAGAGGTCAAAATAGAAAAAACTCCCTTATAAATTGCCAAAGTTTAGGGTGGAAAGGACTTAGCAATAGTTAGATTGTATAAAAGGAGACAATAAGAGGCATGCCAATATGGTGCAGATGTGTGTGCTTTCATATTCAATGATCATGTTGGAAGGAAATTTAAATCATCGATATTTGCTAAAATATAGAGGTCGACACAAAAAAACATGATGTGCCATTTCAATATCTCAGGGTCCATTCTTTGTGCTCCCATAATGATTTATTAGTGCGTTTATAAAAGTTAAAATAATTATGCCCGAAGGTTGATTGAGTTGGTTAGGTGATCGAATGGTTCTATTCATGGAAGACCTGGAACTGATTCTCCTCACCAGCAACCTCTTCAGTCAGATTCCGAGAGTTAGCTTGCTTTACTCATAAAGAAATAATTGGCAATCTTTCATGTAAATGCTTCAAATCATCTGCTGAATATTGGATTTTAGATTCCGAAGCTTCTAACCATATGTCCTATAACAAAATTCTACTAACTAACATTTGAATTCTACCTTATCCTTTCCTAATGACCTTACGAAATAGATACAAAGTTAAAGTGACAGAAATTGGTGATGCAATCCTTAGTCCTAAGCTGACTTTACACAAAAATCTGTCTGTCCATAGTTTTAAGTTCAATTTGATCTCAGTTTATCGACTTATTCTTTAACATCATATTTTAAGTCAATTGTCCAATTCTCTGATTCTTCTTGCATTTTACAGGCCACTTCAATAAAAAGGCCTTTGGAGATTGGTAGAGCAAGGAATGGTCTGCACTTACTTTGCTCAGTGCCAGTTCCTTGGTTTGCTAATGTCCCTGTTTTTCTCGTTTCAAATTCATGTTCTGTTTTTTTTAGCAATTTACACAATGCACAACCACACAAATCACACACATCACCCACTGTAAATAGTGACCACGTAAAAACTTGTTCTACTGATTGCTTTTCATCATCATCTGTAAATGTTCCACTTTCAAGCAATAAGAAAGGTTCTTGTACATCATCCTGTTCTACTAATGTGTGTGTATCTTTTTCTAATTCCTCATTTTATGGAAATTGTGTTGATTATTTTTGGCATAATAGATTAAGCCATTTACCTTTTGTGAAAATGAGGGGAATGTCCTTCATACCTGCAAACTTTGCACCCAAACAACCATTCTTACGTTCAATTTGCCTCATGGCCAGACAAACAAGATTACTATTTCCATAGAAAACCACATCATCTACCAATATTTTTGAATTGTTACACATATACCTCTAGGGGCCATACCACACAGTCACACATGAAAATTATAAATATTTTTTTACCATAGTTGATTACTTTAGTAGGTCAACCTGGACATATCTTTTGAGTTGTAAGAGTAATACACTTCAAGTTCTAAAAACTTTTGTGTGTATGATAGAAAACCAATTTAATTCTTCCATTAAATCCATGAAGCCTGATAATGGACTAGAGTTTTTCAGCAATGAAACCTCATTTTTCTTTCATTTCAAAGGAATTATATACTACAAAAGCTGTCCATACACACCTCAACAAAATAGTGTGGTGGAGAGAAAATACAGATATTTATTGGAAACTGCAAAAGGCCTACTATATCGGTCCAAGTTGCCTATCAAATATTGGGGAGAATGCATCTTCACCGCCACATACTTGATTAAAAGACTACCCTCTACAATCCTAAATAACAAATCACCTTTTGAAATGCTTTACAAGAAGAAACCAACTATTCACACCTTAAAAGCTTTGGATGCGTATGTTATCCTACAACTCTTAAGACTCATAAAAAAAAATTTGAACCCAGAATTGAGTCTCATGTCTTTGTAGGTTACCACTTTGGCAAAAAAGGTTACAAGGTACTAAACATGTCCACTAAAAGAATACACATTTCCAGGGATGTACAATTTCATGAAAATGTCTTTCCTTTTATAGTGTCCTCTGATCACACTTCTCCTCCTTGTGTTTCACCAGATTTACATTCTGATCTTGCTTGTGAAGGTCATAGAAGTGATGCTTCGAGTCATAGTCAGTCACCAACTGGTACTTCACCAAGTTCTATCACCAATACTTCTTCACCAGGTGATCAAAATATTTCTTCACCGGTTGATCGAAGTAACTCTTCACTTATTGATACATGTGTTTATGAAATCTCACCTAGTCTTTCAAATACTTTAGACCATCATACCACTAATGCTTACTCATTCCCAACCCTCACAATACCATTTGGAATAGTCAAAACACCAAGACACCTAAATGAATATGTATGTTCTCTTCCAAATCTAATGAACAATACCTCACACACTGTTTTACTCAATTTCCCCTTCAAATCATCAACATATCAGCTTTACTACATTAAGCAAGGATAATCAACATATGATGAGAAAAATTTCTCATGAATCTGAGCCATGTTCTTATGAGGAATCAACCTTAAACCCTGCATGGAAAGCAGCCATGGCACAAGAGTTTAAGGCTTTGTATGCTAATCATACCTTGGATTTAGTGACATGTCCTATAGGTAAGAAAGCCATAGGATGCAAATGAGTGTATAAAATAAAGCATAAAGCAGATGGTACTTATGAGAGGTTCAAGGCAAGACTTGTAGTGAAAGGATACACAAAACAAACTGGAATATGCTGTATTGAAACATCCTCTCCAGTTGTCAAGATGACAACTGTTAGGATCCTGATCAATATAGCAATTAAAAGAGGCTGGGACCTATTCTAATTAGATGAGAACAACACATTCTTGCATGGAGACCTACATGAAGAGGTGTATATGGAGGTACCACAAGGCCTGTAGATTGAGGTTCCTGGCCTAGTTTGCAAGTTAAAAAAGTCCTTGTATAGACTAAAAGAAGCAAGCAGAAAGTTGTATGACAAGCTGACTGAGGCATTATGCACCAGGGGTTTTAGACATTCAAAAAATGATTATTCATTGTTATGTTAAAAGGATGGCTCTTCAATTGTGTTTGTGGATGTCTATGTTGATGATGTTATCCTTACAGGCACAAATGTAGAAGAAATTAAGGCACTAAAAGCTTTCATCCATGATCAGTTAAAAATCAAGGATCTAGGGAAATTGCATTATTTATTGGGAATGAACGTGTTATACAAAGATGATGGGGTCCTCATTTCACAGAGAAAGTTCACTGCAGATCTATTGACAAAGTATGACGATCAGTACATTATAGTCTCTTCTTCTCTTAAATGTATGTCAGGATGAAGGCAGAAGAGGAAGCCCTTGGTAGATCCTACTGACTATAGAAAGTTAGTAGGGAAGCTTAACTTCCTCACCAACACAAGGTTGTACATTTCCTATAGTGTTCAACACTTAAGTCAATTCATGCAAACACCTAGAGAGACTTATCTAAAAGTTGCCTTCCATGTCTTAAGATATCTTAAAATGATCCAACCTTGGGTATTTTCTTTTCCAACAACCCAGATTGTACTGTGAAGGCCTTCTGTGACTCAGATTGGGCTGCATGCTCTGATTCTAGAAGATCAGTGAGTGGACACATTGTCTTGCTAGGTGATAGCCCCATTAGCTGGAAATCCAAGAAGCAGGAAAACAGTCTCCCTCTCCTCTGCCGAGGAAAAATATAGATCAATAAGAAAGGTGGTTGGAGAACTAGTCTGGCTTAAACGATTTCTAGAAGAACTGACATCCCCACATCCTATACAAGAAACCTAGTGTTTGTTACGACCCCAATTTCCCTCCATAAGATGTCGTGATGACACCTAGTCCTAAGAGTAGGTAAGCCTAACACTTACTGAACGAAAAGACAGAATTTAACTAGAACAACCATTAAGCATGATACTTAAATTTCTATGATAAAGAAATAACCCCGATTGCAATACAATACCCTAAATCGGTAGTACAAGTCATAAGATCTAGTGAGTTTACTAGGAAAATCATCTAAGTACAACGGTTCCGAAATAGAAATAGACAGTACAAGTACAACATCAGAAGGTGACTCTGAGGCGTGCGGACTCAATGTCGTGTATACCTTGTGTCTCCACAGCAAAACCCGAACAACTAGATAGTAATCAACCTTCTACGAAGTAACTGATTCTGCACAAAAATGTGTAGAAAGCATAACATGAGTACACCACAGTGGTACCCAGTAAGTGGCTAACCTCGGTGGAATAGTGATGAAGGACAATCAAGACACCTACTAGATTGAACAACCCGCACGAGTATGAACATGAAACTAATAGGGAACAATATCAGTATAAAGTTAAGCATGATAACAATAATGAAACAATGCTAGTAATAGGAAACTAAAAGCAACAGTTAGAAACGAGACAAAACCAGTATGGAGTAAGCTGAATACATTTTGGGTTCGATGGAACCAAGCAAGGAAAAACAAGTAATAGCTCAATAAGAGCAACTGTTTTCACACATGATTTGTTCAAGGACTTTCTTGAGGTACTTCACCTCATAGTCACATTTCACGGGTCCCAATTCATGAAACCTAATCACTTGGAATCTTGTGCCCACATTACAATTTATAACCACATGGACGACTCACATGCCATGGGAGTGATAATATCTCATACCTCCACAGACAACTCATATTCCAAAACTAATAATGATCTTGACCGCACAGACAACTCCCATGCCAAAAGAATAACTTTTACACAAAAGACAAGTAAACGAGAGTACATGTAAATAATTCGTAACATCAGGATTTGTCTTCTTAAACCAATATGGGTGATTAATTAAGTGTATGCTTTTGCAAGTGTTCTATCACAACTCAAGTCAACAAGTAAGAGTAGAGACAATGATTGACACATAGGGAAGAATCACCACAAAAAAAGGTGCAATGTACACTCACACATGGTAGGCTCATCACTATACAAATATCGTCAATAACAATGCCCCCAGACCAACACAAGTCATCACAAATTATTCCCCGACATAGCCCACGTTGTTTTTCCACGTGCGCAATAATAAAGTAAATGCATGTCTTGTCTCGCCGTACGCATATAATAATATTCCACCTTGTCTCGTCACATGTGCAAACTCACATATATAGCGCACCTTGTCACGCCGCATGTACAATATCAATAATAACAATAGAAAAAATAACTCACGTGCGAACACCCCGACAATCCTCTCACAATACCACGTGTTCCAAAAACATAACAACACAATATTAGGTTTTTAACCACATGTGCCCATATGTCACCACCTTTACTCAAACAATTTTAATATCCAACCACGCATAGCCCTCCACTCAACAACATTGAGTACATCAACAAAAACATCAATAACACGAGAGTACGACAAGTAAATAAACACAAGAACTACATAACACAAAGAAACGGAACAACGAGCTCACAATGGAAGACACCATAGGTAATAATGGTTTCAACAAGAATAGCTCAACAAGGGGAGAGATAATGTGTAACGATTATTTCACTTAAGTACAACTCGATGATAAGAGAGATAGCATGAATCAAAGATTCCAAATAAGGATAGGTCAACATGAAAGTGTAACAACTCGACCGGTCATTTCGAGAATTAGCCTTCTGTTTGGTGGCTTAAGGTCTCGAGCAGTTTCGTATCATGTATTACGTGTGTGGTCGAGTTCGGATTTTCAAATGAGTTGCGATTGATTTGGAAGAAGGATTCATGTTTTAGAAGCTTAAATGTTAAGAGTTGATCAGAGTTTGACTTTGTGGTTACCAGACTCAGATTGCAATTTTGAGAGTTGGAATAGCTCTGTTATGTTATTTGGGACTTGCATGCAAAATTTGATGTTGTTCTGGGTTTATTTGATATGATTCGGTTCATGCTGTACAAGTTGAAAGTTCATTAAGTTCGATTTGACGCACAATTCATAGTTTTGATGTTGTTTGATGTGATTTGAGGCTTGATCAGGTCCGTGTTATATTTTGGAACTTGTTGGTATGTTTCAACGTGGTCCCTGGGGACTCAGGTATGTTTCCGATGGGCTACAGACCATTTCTTCTTGCTTTTGAGTAGCAGGTTTCTGGCGTGGCTGTTGCTCTTCGCGATCGCGAAGTGATTATGGAAGCTCAGTGTTTTTGTTCATCGCGGTCGTGGTAGAATGCGCGCGATCGCGAAGGTCTAGTTCGCTATGATCCGCATTTGCGATATGTCTTCCGTGTCACGTAGAGATAGAGCTCGAAGGGGCATCGGGATTTGTTCTTCACCCATCAATTGGTACGCGATCGCATAAGAGGATGTTGTTGTAAGTCGCGTTCGTGAATGTATTTGCGCATTCGCATAAGGTTACTTTTGGCAGCCTTCATTTTTGTTCTTTGCGATCATGAGGAATGTTCCGCGATAGCGATATGTAATATCTGGGCAGAATATGAAAGTACTCTATTTCGAGGATTTGGCCATTTTTATCATATCTTGAGTTCTAGACCTCAGATTTGAGCGAGTTTTGAGAGGGTCTTCACGTGTTGAATTGGAGTAAGTGTTCTTTAGTCGGATTTAATTTTATTTCATGATTTTATATTTATTTTTATCATTAAATTAGTGATTTGAGTTTGTGAAAAATGGCAATTTTGTGAAAACTTTCAAAATGTAAAAATGATGATTTGAAGGACGAATCGATGTCGGAATTGAATAAATTTGGTATGGTTGGATTCGTATCGGAATGGGTGTTTGAATTTTATAAATTTTATCGGGTTCCGGCATGCGACCCTAGAGTTGACTTCTTCGGTTGACTTTTTAGTTTTAATTAAACATCAAAGTTTTATTATCGAAATTATTTCCTATGAGTTTTATTTATGATATGATGTTATTTTGGCTAGATTTGAGCCGTACGGAGGTTGTTTCACTCGAAAAAGTCATTTTAGAGTATCAGTCTAGCTTCTTTGAAGTAAGTATCTTGCCTAACTTTGTGTGGGGGAACTACCCCTTAGGATTTGAGTCGTTTGTACTAACTATGTCATGTGAAAGCCATGTACGCGAGGTGACGAGTACGTACTCGTGCTTGTATGTGGAAATCTATAGGTCTAAACCCTTAGGCGCCTTTTATGTACTTATTTGGAATTATTAGCACATGTTATATCAGTTATTCGTCATGTCTACCATCACATGCATTATTTGAAGTTGCCGTCACATGTCACAAGCTTTACTTGTCGAGTTTGCTCCTATATGCTTTGTTCGGAGTTGTTACCACTTTAACCTTTACATGATTTTTTTATTGTTGAGTTGCTCTCATTGAGATTATTGTTACATGATATCCCTTGTTGCTCGTTTGTTCTCATGCCTCTAGATGTAGTACTAGCTTGTGTCATCTCTTACATTATTAGCTTAATTTACACACTAAAATCCGGAGTTGCCATTTCATTGAGATACTTTCACTATTGAGTTTATCCTTAAACAATTAATTAGAATCGAAGTTATCGAGGGTCATTAATCTATTTTACTTGGATTTGTGTTTAAAGGAGTTTTTTTTTCTTTGTTGAGTTACTTTTCTGTTCAAGTTGTTATTATCGAGGTTTTATATACGTTGTATTGAGCCGTGGACTATTTGTTGTGAAATTATTGATATCATTGAACCTTTGGAAAGGTGGTGGCCTATGGGCACTTGTCATACGAGTTGATATGTTGTGTTTGTGGAGATGATAGCACATGTGGATTTTTGTGTGGTTTGGTCATTTCTATGCGGAGTATAAGGGTGGCGTTTCACCATTTTTGCTATGTGGATTGACATCTCATTGTTGTTAAATGTACGGAGTGATACGGGTGGCTATTGTGTTACTATGCGGGCGGAGTAAAAATGGTGTCTATTGCACGGAGTGATAAGGGTGCCTATTACACGGAGTGATACGAGTGGCTATTATACAGAGTAATACGGGTGGCTACAGAGAGATAAAGGTGGCTAATGATATTTTCAGGGCGAAGTGATACAGGTGGCTATCAAGAGATAAGGGTGGAAAATGTCAGGAATGATGTGTGATGGTTGGAGACATTGTGTTGGTGATTTTTGTGTGATGGTGTGATTTTTCGTGTGTTTGTCTTACACCTTGTGTGACTCGTTTGTTGTTTCGATGAACTATTCGATATCCTTGATATTACTGTTGACTTGGGCTGCAATAGTATAATTGCATAAGCATACACCATTGCATGTCACTTACACTAGCTCATGAGTACGAAACTTGACATTTATTGATCATGCTCATGTGTTGTTGTATTATCTGTTTCCATGTTGATATGTGAGCATGTGATCATGACGGGCGGATGCTGATTGTGAGCCTGTGATCATGCCGGGTGGATTGTGATTGTGAGCCTGTGATCTTGCTGGACATATGTTGATTGTGAGACTAATATCATACGGGACGGATTGTGATTGTGAGCCTATGACTACGCCGGGCGAATTTTGAATGTGAGCCTGTGACTATGTCGGGCGGATTATGATTTTGGCACGTGAATTGTTTGTGCGGTCGTGATTCTAGATATGGGCATGAGGTGCCGTCAGTATATGATGGTGGGTTGAGACACGAGACTTGTGAGTATGATATGAGGTATCACATGGTTATTTTGTTGTGAAACTTATGAAACACATCTTCGATTAGTTGGTTGTCTTTTGTGTTCCTTATTTGGTTTGAACGACACTTTATAGTATTCTTATTGCTTTACTATTTATATCACTTTCTAATTCTTGTTGACATATACCGATTTCTGCTTTCTATTATTAGATTTATACTTTTATACTGCACATGTTATTTTGTCTAGTGAGTGTCTTGACTTGTATCTCGTCACTACTCCACCAAGGTTAGTCTTGATACTTACTGGGTAACGACCGTGGTGTACTCATACTACACTTCTGCACAGTTTTATGTAGGGCCAGGTATTGGAGATATCACACCTGTCAGAGTTAGCTTGTTGATCGCGAGGATTCAAGGTAGAGCTGCTTGGTTGAACGCAGTCCCTTGGAGTCTCTTCCTTAAATTGTATTGTCAGTTTTCCACTTAAGCAGTATTGTATTTTAATCCTTGAGATCATTCCATGTATTTAACTAGAGTTCGTGACTCTGTATCACCAGTATTGGGATGTTTTTATGATTAGTTTGCGTAGCCTTATTCCTCTTTTGTCTCGGCACTCATACTAAACCATGTTTCAAGTTATCATTGTTAAGAATTGGCTTAATCGTTGTTAGTAATCAGCTTCCCTAGTCTTAGAGACTAGATTCCATCACGACATCCTTCAGAGAAAAATTGGAGTCATGAAAAGTTGGTATCAGAGCTCTAGGTTCATAGGTTTTACGAGTCACGAGCAAGTTCAGTAGAGTCTTTCTATTGGTACGGAGACGTCTGTACTTATCTTTGAGAGGCTACAGAAAAAGTTAGGAAAATCTCCACTTCTTTCATTCCTATCATGTAGATTTGTTGATTTCGAAGTTTGAGCCTTTGTATCTTTATTCTCTCATATATGGTGAGAACACAAGCTACCAGATTAGCTGAGTAGACACCTAAGCCCCCTGCTAGAGCCTCGAGAGACCGAGGCCGAGGAGGTGCATGGGCTGCAGCTAGAGCACCTGTTAGAGCAGCAGTTGAGGAGCTGCTAGAAGCTCCAATTGGGGGACATGCACTGGAGGCGCCTGTTGTTACCCCCAGACTTCAGGAGAGGGAGGCTAAAGAGACCAAGAGGTCTCGAGGTTCTGGAGGGTTCAGTGGATCTACTCTTCATCTATGACTCATCATGGTGGAGGCTCGGGAAATCGGCCAGCCCAGTCTGCACTTTAGACTACTCGTGGTGCTCCAGTTAGTCAGGGTACTCATGTGGGGAATCATCTTTTAGTGCACCACCGACACAAGGTTCCTATAGCGGTTATTCCAGTTATCCGGCACAGACTTAGTACAAGCAACCACGTGCGAAAAAAAGGTTGTTATGAGTATGGTGATACTAGGCACATCATGAGGGATTGTCCTAGACTTTGGCGATAAGGATTTCATCAGAGCACTCGGGCTACAGACTTCATTCCAGTTGCTACTCCACCTGCACATCCAGTTAAGGGTGGAGGACATGCGGGTAGAGGGCGCCCTAGAGGGAGAGGCCCGACCCGTTGATATGCTTTATATGGTATGTCTAAGGCCGCTGCACCAGATGGTGTCATTACATGTATGGTTGTATTTTTGATAGAGGAGAACTATCCTTATTTTGATTCAGTTCTTCTTATTGTGAGTCCTCCTATCATGCTTCACATATGGGTGAGTTTCGTGATTTTGTACTCTACTTATGTGCTTACCCTAGTTGGGAGATTCTATGGTGGTATCATGTGTCTATCGTTATGTTTTGTTCACTATTGAGGGCTATGAGGCTAGAAGTGATCTTCATGTTACTCATTTCGGTAGGTTTTGATGTGATTTCTAGATAGTTTGGCTACAATTTGATATGGGGAGTTCATTACGTGTTGTGATTTTGTTTTGCGGAGTTCAGTTAGTGGAAGTTTTCGATTGGTATGATGTGTACTCTACTTGTGATTTAGAGTTGAGAGTGAGACCGTCGCGTTTTCATGTGATTTGATATGTTTGAATCGGGCTACATGAGGCGGTGGAGTTATATCAGGATGAGATCCTTGTGATTAGTTCATATATTTTGATTCTCCCTTGTAGAATTGACTCATAATATGGTACTGATATGGAATTTTGACTGTTGGGCTTGTTTGATGATTCTCTCATGTGATTCTCTTCCGATATTCAGTCATATTCGCGTTGTGCTTATTGGGTTATAGCTTGCGAGGTATGGGTCCTGTTAGGTTTAGAGTTTTAATAATGATCAATAATCTAAAGAAATCTTGACTAATGTTATTTTGGTATATGAAGATTCCATTCCGGTGAACAATAACTTGCTAAAAAGAAAATGAAGATCCAGTCAACGGTTATGTATCTTGAACCATTTCCTTACATGAAAAATAAATCAGTCGGCCTAAAAAGAAGGAAATCAATCAACACTAATCAAGACTTTCAAGTGTGCAAACTGGAGCATATTTTAGACAGCAAAACAACCACCAAGATTCGGTAGAAGCCCAAACAAAGGAAGATATCAGCAATCCGCCATGATTGAAGCAATCAACCAAGATCAGCCTGGAGTATCTCCAATCAAGGAACCAATCCAAAAGGAACAAAAATGAACCTAGCCACCAGTTCAAGCTAGATTCATGAGGCAACCCTTAGGTCTCTCACTTAGAAGTACATGCCACACAAAAGGAAAAGGATTCCTGAAATTGCTCGATCAATCCCAGAAACCATGGAAGCAGAAAAATCTCAAGGCTATAAAGGAAGAAGCAGAAGGCCATTGGAACGTACGCAACTACACAATATTTCTTCTAAACCTTTCTAGTTCTTAGTGAAAACACTGTATTCCTAAGTCTAGAAGTGTCATAAAAGATAGGAAGAGATAGAACACAAAGAGAGTTGTGACAAAAGCTATTGTTGCTAAATATTGTTGGATGATGAACGAACCAAAAGCATCACCATTGTAATCTTGTTATTGAAGATCTAAGATAATCCTTGTGACCTAAGGGAAACTGGAGGTAAGTACCTCACCGGTACCGAACCAGTATAAAAATTTTCGTGTCTTGCTTTGTTTCAGTTTGCTTGGTTTATTTCCTTTCATATTGTTAGCTCTGTGGAATCTAGTCGACTAAATCTACATCTAATCAACTAAATTTTAATCGACCAAATTCACCCCCTCTTGTACTTTCAATTGGTATCAAAGCTTTGCTCACAGATCTTACATAACAACTAGTGAGAAAAAGATCATGGGATCAAACACAATCGTTGGTGCTTTATTTCAAGAAGGAACCTCTCAGGTTCGACCTTCATATTTCAATGGACAACACTATTCTCACTGGAAAGTTTGTATGGAAACATACACTATGTCTTATGATATTAAAGTTTGGCTTTTGATAAAAAAAGAAAGATGAGAATGGTCAAGTCATTATATCTACTCATCCCATTGACTTAGATGATTATATTGATGAACAAGTTGCTGTCATAACGGTGAATGCTAAAGCAAAAAACCTGCTATACACTGCCATAAGTGGTGAAAAGTATGAAAAGATCTCAAGGTGTGAAACTGCTAAAGAAATGTGGGATAAATTGGAAGTCACATATGGAGGAACCAATAAGGTAAAGGAAACAAGAATTAATCTTCTTGTTCGTGACTATGAGCTATTTCAGATGAAGGACGGAGAATCAGTGGAGGAAATGTTCTCCAGGTTCAGCAAAATCCTTGGAGATCTAAAATCTTTTGGTAGACCAATAAAGAGCGAAGAGAAAGTTAGAAAAATTCTCAGAAGTCTTCACGAAATTTGGTAGCCCAAGGTTATCGCACTGAAATGTCAAGATCTTGACAAAATGTTCTGTGATGAAATTAGAGGTTACTTAATTGCTTGGAGAAAACTCACTTGGACAGATAAATTAAACAAAAAAAGAAGAAAACAATTTCCTTTAAAGCAATTGTAGCTGAACAAGAAAATGAAGAAGAAGAGGAATGAGGAGCAGGATGAAAACATAGCCATGCTCTTCCAAGTTGTAACAAGCATGATGAGGAAGAACAAAAATAGTAGAAGAGGGAAATTAAACTTCAGAAAAGGAAGGACAAATAATGGAAATGACAAAAATGATGGAAGATTCTACGAATGTGGAAAATATGGACACATTCAAGCTGATTGTCCCAAAATGAAGAAGAAGCTCAGCAGGAACTTTCAAAAGAAGAAGTCTTTCGGAGCTTGGAGTGATGAAGAAGAATCTGACCATGAAGAAATTGCTAATATGTGTTTCATGTCCATAAAAAAATACGTCAATGAGGAACCAGGAGAGCTTGGAATCATGGCAGATGAAGGAACATATGGGGAAGAAGATTCAGGTGAACTTGGCCTTATGGAGGACGAGGGAACCAGTGAGGTACGTCTTCCTACATGTCCCAACTGTTATGAACTTCAAGAATTTGTTGATATTGCTCTTGCAGATATTGAAATAGTTCTAACTAAACTCATAAAAATTCAAAGAGAAAGAAAGACTAGGCTTTGAAGCTAGAAGTTTATGAAATTGAGCGTGATATGCTTCAAGATGAAGTTAATGAACTTCAACTTCAACTGAATGGATTACGAAAATCCACAAGTCATAGTTCTGTCAAATCTAGTCACACTGTTCCTCATAATTATCTGATTATAACTAGAAACTCTCATGCATGCTCTTATTGTGGTAAAAATGGTCACAATACTAACCAATGCAGGAACAAAATCAGCGCAGAAAGGAGCTTTGAAAATCACAATAAACCGTCGTATTTTTATTGTGGAAAATTTGGTCACACTTCTGACCGTTGCAGGTTCAAGGACAATAAGAGATGAGTCTGGTGACCAAAATCCTCTGATCAATCTAACACTCAGAAAACTAACCATTCAGGACCCAATCAGGCTTGGGTAACTAAAAATAAGTAATTTTGTTTTGTAGGAACATCACAAGAAGAATCGAAAAGGAAAATGGTATCTTGATAGCGCGTGTTCCAGACATAGGACTGGTGACAAACAATTTTCAAAATTTTCACAAAATTAGATGGAGGAACATTGACCTTTGGAGATAAATCAAAAGGAAATGTAATAGGAGTTGGAAAGGTTTTTCCAGCTCAACATGTGATATAGATGAAGTGTACTTGGTTGATGAACTTGGTTACAATCTTCTCAGCATTAGTCACTTATGTGACAATGACTACGAGGTGCGTTTCAAAAAACATGGTTTCTTTATTGAAGATGAATAAGGTAAAGTTATCCTCTCTGGATATAGGGACACAAATGTTTATACTATCAGTAACTTAGATAGTGTTGGTAATCAAATTTGTTTAGCTTCTATTCTTGATGATCCCTGGGTATGGCATAGAAAACTTGGTCATGCTAGCATGTATACTATTCATAAGCTTTCCAAAAATGATCTTTTCATTGGACTTCAAAAATTAGATTTTTCAAAAGATCAAATTTGTGATGCATGTCAACTAGGAAAACAAACCAGATCTTCTTTTAAAGTCAAAAATATTATTTCTACTTCAAAACCTCTTCAACTTTTGCATATGGATATCTTTAGGCCTACTAGAACTGCTAGCATAGGTTGTAAGAAATATGCCTTTGTTATAGTAGATGAGTTTTCTAGATTCACCTGTGTTGTTTTTCTAATTCACAAGGATGAAGCTTTAAGAAACTTTGAAGTCTTTTGCAAGAAAGTGCAATGTGAAAAAGGCTACTACATTCTTCCATAAGAAGTGATCATGGAGGAGAATTTGAAAGTAAGACATTTGAGAACTTCTGCAATGATCAAAGGATTTCAAACAATTTCTCTTCCCAAGACCGCCTCAACAAAATGGAGTGGTAGAACGTAAAAACAGAACTCTACAAGACATGGAAAGAACCATGATTGTAGAAAATTCTCCTCCACACCACTTCTGGGCAGAAGCTGTAAATACAACATGTCATGTCATCAACAGAGGCCTTATTCGACCAATACTCAAGAATACTTATGAACTATGGAGAGTAAAAAGACCCAACATGAGTTACTTCCATCCTTTTGGCTGTAAGTGTTTTATTCATGACAATGAAAAGGACAATCTTGGTAAGTTTGATCCAAAAACAAATGAAGGTATTTTTCTGGGATACTCTCCCTCTAGCAGAGCATATAGTGTTTTTAATAAACATACTTTATCTATTGAAGAATCCATACATGTTGTTTTTGTGGATACTAATCCTTATTTGAAGAATGATCATCTTCCTGAAGATGAAGAAATTTATATAGTACCAAAATCTATCGACACAGGTGAAATGGCTTCTGAAGAAATAACTGATCAGCAAGATCAATCGACTATGCATCGTTCAGAAAACTAGGGTCCAATTCTATTACTCCAACAAACTCTGCTGAAAAGGAGCCAACTTAGGTTGTCCCAAATGAATGGAAGAGTGAACCTTGATACCTCATAAGTATATCATCGAAAATCCTTAGGAAGGAAAAAAAACTAGAAGATCTCAAAAGCAGACATCAAATATTGCTCTCATATCCCAATTTGAACCAAAAAACATGGATGAAGCACTTGGAGAAAAAGGTTGGATAGCTGCAATGAAAGAGGATCTTGATCAATTTGAGAAAAATAAGGCATGGGAACTCAATTTAAGCCACTAAATGCATCCATTGTCGGAAAAAATGGGTGTTTAGAAATAAGTTGAATGAATCCGAACAAGTTGTGAGAAATAAATCCAGACTAGTTGCACAAGGTTAATCACAACAAAAAGGAATTGATTATGAGGAAATCTTCGCCCATGTTGCCAGGTTAGAATCGATTCGCATTCTATTAGCTTATGCTGGTCATAAGTGTTTTAGCCTATTCATATGGATGTTAAAAGTGCCTTCTTGAATGGATTCATTTATGAGGAAGTCTTTGTTATACAACCTCCAGGATTCGTAAACGAATCCTGCCCTAATCATGTCTACAAACTGTCCAAAGCATTGTATGGCCTGAAACAAGCTCCTAGAGCCTGGTATGAAAGGCTAAGTTCATTTTTGATTGAACACGGGTTCGACAGAGGTAATCTTGATACTACTCTCTTTATCAAACTATCTTCACTAAGTAACTTAATCGAACAAATCTATGTAGATGACATTACTTTTGGCAGTACTACTATTGTTTCGTGCAAGGATTCTCTAACATCATGAAAGGAGAATTGGAAATGAGTATGATGTGAGGATTAACTTTCTTCCTTGGAGTTCAAATCAAGAAAATTCAGAAAAGAATCTTCATTAGTCAAACAAAGTACACAGAGTAACTCATAAAAAAATTTGGTATGTACAATGTAAAATAATAGGAACTCCTATGAGTCCATCTACTACTTTGGATGAAGACAAAACGGTAAGAGTGTTGATGAAACAATGTATCGAGGTATGATCGGGTCATTACTTTATCTCACTGCTAGTCGGCCAATATTATGTTTAGTGTTTGTAAATGTGATAGATATCAGTCAGCTCCAAAAGAGTCTCTCTAACATCTGTTAAACGTATCATCAGATATTTGATAGGAATAGTAGACGATGGTATATGGTATGAAAGTGTTGAAAATTTTGATCTCAAAGGTTCTTCAGATGCAGACTTTGTAGGAGATAAACTTGATAGAAAAAGCACAAGTGGAACATGCCAATTACTTGGAAATTCCCTCATATCCTGGCACAACAAGAAATAAAATTATGTGGCCCTATCCACCACAGAGGCAGAGTATTTGGCAGTAGGCAACTGCTGCACACAAGTTCTATGGATTACGCATAATTTGTTAGACTATGATTTATGTCTTCATTTTGGTCCTATTATGTGTGACAATACTAGTGTAATTTATTTATTGAAAAACCCTGTGCATCTTTCTAAGGCTAAGAATATTGAAATCAAGCATCATTTCATACGTGATCATGTTGCTAAATAAGATATTGTGTTATAATTTATTAATACTGAAAATCAGTTAGCGGATATTTTTACAAAACCTTTGCTTGAGGAATGATTTTGTTTTCTTAGAAACAAAATTGGTATTTGTACAATTACTTATAACCGTGTTTATTTTCTTCTATAAATACTTTTATTTATTTCCATATATGCTGATCTTTTTGCCAAAAAATATTCTAGTACTTGAGTAATCTCTTCACTCATTAATTATGAACTAACGACTTGGTTTTGCAGAAGGTAACTTTTCAGTTGCCTTTCATACGTCTCTCCGAAAATCGAGGAGTCCCTTCTAAAGTATTTTTAACCCTTCTCCCTCGGTTATATCTCCCACTCTCTCAGGAACCAACCTATTTCTCTCTGTTTTGCTCCATCATGGCTAAAGCAAAACCCACTCCCTCCTTCTCTATTCCCAGAAGAAGCCACCGACTCAAGAAAACCAAATATCATCATGTTGATATCAAATCCTCTGAAAGCATAAATCAATTACTTACTGAAGAAGATTCGAGTGGCTCTCAAGAAGACATCCTGATATCTCAAAAGAGGGTGGGAAAATGACCAATAGAGTCTATTCCCAAACAATCCCCTCTGAAAAAGGGAAAAACTAAAAATGTGGAGTTTGGCTCTGAAGACAAAATGATTTTCTACAGTCCTAAGGAGAACCCTAGGTTTGTGGCCTTCAAAGGAAAATTAATTGCTTTTTGTCGCACTGTAAGTTTAAAGTCTATGCAAAACTCTTACAGTGATGTTCTGTCCATTTTTGAAACTCAAAAACTTGTCTCTCTGTTTGAAACTGTTGGTGATAATGTCTATGAAGAACCTGTGCGCATGTTTTGTGCAAATCTTTTTGTGAATGACAAAGACGATCTGGAAAGCATGGTTTTAGGAACTCGTATTATCCTTGACTCTTATCAGTTTGAAAAAATCTTTACCACAAAGTTTTTTGGTTACAATTTTTTTGTGCAGTATTCCTGGCCAAATAATATCGAAGTATCTTTTGGTTAGGCCAAAAGTGTTTTGTCTGAAAACCCTCCTGATATAGGCCCTAAGAACTTGAAATTTGAGAATCATGTTCTGGCCCATATTATTGCAACCACTTTGCTACCCCGTACTGGTTCTCTGAGTACTTTGTCTCTCAGAAATGTCTTTATTTTGTATTGGTAAATAGTACAACTATAAACTGGTTTGCCTGGGTGCGTCAATACATGCTTGAAAGCATCAGGGACGTTTCCTCCTCCGCGAGCATCCTTCCATATGGTTTACTAGTTTTTCACATTCTGAAAGTCATGAAAGTGGATCTATCTCTCTATGCTCCAAAGACTATCTCCAACACTTATGATAAAATAGCCTTTGCCATGATGGGGTATACATTGATTGAGGGGACTTGGCTTAAAAAGGACAAAGCACCAGAGGCCATCCCTTCTAAGAGTAATGGGGGACTTAAATCTGAAGCTAACATATCCTCTTCTGCAGACCAGTTGATGTTAATACAACAGAACATTGCAGGGATCAAGGAATTACTAGTCTCTATGTAGGAACAGGTGGACAAGATCAGAGAAGTAACCAAGGAAACAGGGGCAGACGTGGCCAGGCTTAGGATCACTCTTCAATCCACAAAGAGGGAAGGAATCAGGGCCATGCAAGATGTCACTGAGAAGCTGACAAAAGTCACCAAGGACATTGATGCCTCTTATGAAAGCTTCTGCACCAAAGTTATCAACACCCTGAAATATTTCCTTGGAAGGAACTGAAGATTTGGAGATTCTAAAAATAATTTTTTGCTTTCTGTTTTGTGGTAGTTTAAAACTATTTCTTTTGTTTGTGCTTGGGGTGAGAACTAGTCGACTATGCTCACTAATAATGCTTAGTTGTATAAATTCTATGCCTTCTTAGTTAGTACTATTTCTTCAAATAGTTTCTTTTGCTCTTTTTGATTGATGTCAAAGGGGGAGAAAGAAAAAGAGTACATGTTGCAGGTGTGCAAGATCAATGTTCAATCCACAACAACCTGCTTAAAGACAGGGGGAGTACTAGATAGGGGGAGCACCACCAATCATGAGAAGCAACACACTTGAAAAGAAAAGGAAAGTTTCCATAAATTAGTCAAACTCTTTTTATATTATTGTCATCATGAAAAAGGGGGATATTGTTTGGTTTAGAGTTTTAATAATGATCAATAATCTAAAGAAATCTTGACTAATGTTATTTTGGTATATGCAGATTCCATTCCGGTGAATAACAACTTGCTAAAAAGAATGAAGATCTACTCAACGGTTATGTATCTTGAACCATTTCCTTACATGAAAAATAAATCAGTCGGCCTAAAAAGAAGGAAATAAATCAACACTAATCAAGACTTTCAAGTGTGCAAACTGGAGATTTTGGACAGAGAAACAACCACCAAGATTCGGTAGAAGCCCAAACAAAGGAAGATATCAGCAATCCGCCATGATTGGAGCAATCAACCAAGATCAGCCTGGATTATCTCCAATCAAGGAAGAAATCCAAAAGGAACGAAAAATTAACCTAGCCACCAATTCAAGCTAGATTCATGAGGCAACCCTTAGGTCTCTCACTTAGAAGTACATGCCACACAAAAGGAAAAGGATTCCTGAAAATGCTCGATCAATCCCAGAAACCATGGAAGCAGAAAAATCTCAAGGCTATAAAGGAAGAAGCAGAAGGCCATTGGAACGTACGCAACTACACAATCTGTCTTCTAAACCTTTCTAGTTCTTAGTGCAAACACTGTATTCCTAACTCTAGAAGTGTCATAAAAGATAGGAAGAGATAGAACACAAAGAGAGTTGTGACAAAATCTATTGCTGCTAAATATCGTTGGATGATGAACGAACCAAAACCATCACCATTGTAATCTTGTTATTGAAGATCTAAGAGAATCCTTGTGACCCAAGGGAAACTAGAGGTAAGTACCTCACCGGTACCGAACCAGTATAAAAATTGTCGTGTCTTGCTTTGTTTCAGTTTGCTTGGTTTATTTCCTTTCATATGGTTAGCTCTGTGGAATCTAGTCAACTAAAGCTACATCTAATCAACTAAATTTTAATCGATCAAATTCACCCCCTCTTGTACTTTCAATTGGTATCAAAGCTTGGCTCACAGATCTTGCTTAACAGCTAGTGAGAAAAACATCATGGGATCAAACACAATCGTTGGTGCTTTATTTCAAGAAGAAACCTCTCAGGTTCGACCTCCATATTTCAATGGACAACACTATTCTCACTGGAAAGTTCATATGGAAACATACACTATGTCTTATGATATTAAAGTTTGGCATTTGATAAAAAAGGGAATCTTCCGATTCCGCCAAAGAAAGATGAGAATGGTCAAGTCATTATATCTACTCATCCACTTGACCTAGATGATTATATTGATGAACAAGTTGTTGTCATAATGGTGAATGCTAAAGCAAAAAACCTGTTGTACACTGCCATGAGTGGTGAAAAGTATGAAAAGATCTCAAGGTGTGAAACTGCTAAAGAAATGTGGGATAAATTGGAATTCACATATGAAGGAACCAATAAGGCAAAGGAAACAATAATTAATCTTCTTGTTCGTGACTATGAGCTATTTCAGATGAAGGACGGAGAATCAGTGGAGCAAATTTTCTCTAGGTTCAGCAAAATCCTTGGAGATCAAAAATCTTTTGGTAGACCAATAAAGAGCGAAGAGAAAGTTAGAAAAATTCTCAGAAGTCTTCACAAAATTTGGCAGCCCAAGGTTATCGCACTGGAATGTCAAGATCTTGAAAAAATGTCCTGTGATGAAATTAAAGGTTACTTAATTGCTTTGAGAAAACTCACTTGGACAAATAAATTAAACAAGAAAAGAAGAAAACAATTTCCTTTAAAGCAATTGTAGCTGAACCAGAAAATGAAGAAGACGAGGAATGAGGAGCAGGATGAAAACATAGCCATGCTCTTCCAAGTTGTAACAGGCATGATGAGGAAGAACAAAAATAGCAGAAGAGGGAAATCAAACTTCAGAAAAGGAAGGACAAATAATGGAAATGACAAAAATGATGTAAGATGCTACAAATGTGGAAAATATGGACACATTCAAGATGATTGTCCCAAACTGAAGAAGAAGCTCAGCAGGAACTTTCAAAACAAGAAGTCTTTCGGAGCTTGGAGTGATGAAGAAGAATCTGACCATGAAGAAATTGTTAATATGTGTTTCATGGCCATAAAAAAATACGTCAATGAGGAACCAGGAGAGCTTGGAATCATGGCAGACGAAGGAACATATGAGGAAGAAGATTCAGGTGAACTTGGACTTATGGAGGACGAGGGAACCAGTGAGGTACGTCTTCCTACATGTCCCAACTGTTATGAACTTCAAGAATTTGTTGATATTGCTCTTGCAGATATTGAAAGAGTTCTAAATAAACTCATAAAAATTCAAAGAGAAAGAAAGACTAGGCTTTGAAGCTAGAGGTTAATGAAATTGAGCGTGATATGCCTCAAGATGAAGTTAATGAACTTCAACTTCAACTGAATGGATTACGAAAATCCACAAGTCATAGTTCTGTAAAATCTAGTCACACTGTTCCTCATAATTATCCGATTATAACTAGAAACTCTCATGCATGCTCTTATTATGGTAAAAATGGTCACAATACTAACCAATGCAGGAACAAAATCAGCGCAGAAAGGAGCTTTGAAAATCACAATAAACTGTCGTATTTTTACTATGGAAAATTTGGTCACACTTCTGACCATTGCAGGTTCAAGGACAATAAGAGAGGAGTCTGGTGACCAAAATCCTCTGATCAATCTAACACTCGGAAAACTAACCATTCAGGACCCAATCAGGCTTGGGTAACTAAAAATACGTAATTTTCTTTTGTAGGAACATCACAAGAAGAATCGAAAATGAAAATGGTATCTTGATAGCGCGTGTTCCAGACATATGACTGGTGACAAACAATTTTTAAAATTTTCACAAAATTAGATGAAGGAACATTAACCTTTGGAGATAAATCAAAAGGAAATCTAATCGGAGTTGGAAAGGTTCCTCCAACTCAACATGTGATATAGATGAAGTGTACTTGGTTGATGAACTTGGTTACAATCTTCTCAGCATTAGTCACTTATGTGACAATGACTACGAGGTGCGTTTCAAAAAACATGGTTGCTTTATTGAAGATGAATAAGGTAAAGTTATCCCTTCTGGAAATAGGAACACAAATGTTTATACTATCAGTAACTTAGATAGTGTTGGTAATCAAATTTGTTTAGCTTCTATTCTTGATGATCCCTGGGTATGGCATAGAAAAAATTGTCATGCTAGCATGTATACTATTCATAAGCTTTCCAAAAATGATCTTTTCATTGGTCTTCCAAAATTAGATTTTTCAAAAGATCAAATTTGTGATGCATGTAAACTAGGAAAACAAACCAGATCTTCTTTTAATGTCAAAAATATTGTTTCTACTTCAAAACCTCTTCAACTTTTGCATATGGATATTTTTAGGCCTACTTGAACTGCTAGAATAGGTGGTAGGAAATATGCGTTTGTTATAGTAGATGATTTTTCTAGATTCACCTGGGTTGTTTTTCTAAGTCACAAGGATGAAGAGTTAAGAAACTTTGAAGTCTTTGCAAGAAAGTGCAATGTGAAAAAGGCTACTACATTCTTCCATAAGAAGTGATCATGGAGGAGAATTTGAAAGTAAGACATTTGAGAACTTCTGCAATGATCAAAGGATTTCAAACAATTTCTCTTCCCAAGACCGCCTCAACAAAATGGAGTGGTAGAACGTAAAAAAAGAACTCTACAAGACATGGAAAGAACCATGATTGTAGAAAATTCTCCTCCACACCACTTCTGGGCAGAAGCTGTAAGTACAACATGTCATGTCATCAACAGATGCCTTATTCGACCAATACTCAAGAATACTACTTATGAACTATGGAGAGTAAAAAGACCCAACATGAGTTACTTCCATCCTTTTGGCTGTAAGTGTTTTATTCACAACAATGAAAAGGAAATCTTGGTAAATTTGATCCAAAAACAAATTAAGGTATTTTTCTGGGATACTCTCCCTCTAGCAGAGCATATAGTGTTTTTAATAAACATACTTTATCTATTGAAGAATCCATACATGTTGTTTTTGTGGATACTAACCCTTATTTGAAAAATGATCATCTTCCTGAAGATGAAGAAATTTTTATAGTACCAAAATCTATCGACACAGGTGAAATGGCTTCTGAAGAAATAACTGATCAGCAAGATCAATCGACTATGCATCGTTCAGAAAACTAGGGTCCAATTCTATTACTCCAACAAACTCTGCTGAAAAGGAGCCAACTTAGGTTGTCCCAAATGAATGGAAGAGTGAACCTTGATACCTCATAAGTATATCATCGAAAATCCTTAGGAAGGAAAAAACAAGAAGATCTCATAAGCAGACATCAAATATTGCTCTCATATCCCAATTTGAACCAAAAAATGTGGATGAAACACTTGGAGTAAAAGTTGGATAGCTGCAACGAAAGAGGATCTTGATCAATTTGAGAAAAATAAGGTATGGGAACTCAATTTAAGCCACTCAATGCATCCATTGTCGGAAAAAATGGGTGTTTAGAAATAAGTTGAATGAATCCGGACAAGTTGTGAGAAATAAATCCAGACTAGTTGCACAAGGTTAATCACAACAAGAAGGAATTGATTATGAGGAAATCTTCGCCCATGTTGCCAGGTTAGAATCGATTCGCATTCTATTAGCTTATGCTGGTCATAAGTGTTTCAGCCTTTTTCATATGGATGTTAAAAGTGCCTTCTTGAATGGATTCATCTATGAGTAAGTCTTTGTTATGCAACCTCCAGGATTCGTAAACGAATCCTTCCCTAATCATGTCTACAAACTGTCCGAAGCATTGTATGGCCTAAAGCAAGCTCCTAGAGCCTGGTATGAAAGGCTAAGTTCATTTTTGATTGAACACGGGTTCGACAGAGGTAATCTTGATACTACTCTCTTTATCAAACTATCTTCACTAAGTAACTTAATCGAACAAATCTATGTAGATGACATTACTTTTGGCAGTACTACTATTGTTTCGTGCAAGGATTCTCTAACATCATGAAAGGAGAATTGGAAATGAGTATGATGTGAGGATTAACTTTCTTCCTTGGAGTTCAAATCAAGAAAATTCAGAAAAGAATCTTCATTAGTCAAACAAAGTACACAGAGTAACTCATAAAAAAATTTGGTATGTACAATGTAAAATAATAGGAACTCCTATGAGTCCATCTACTACTTTGGATGAAGACAAAACGGTAAGAGTGTTGATGAAACAATGTATCGAGGTATGATCGGGTCATTACTTTATCTCACTGCTAGTCGGCCAATATTATGTTTAGTGTTTGTAAATGTGATAGATATCAGTCAGCTCCAAAAGAGTCTCTCTAACATCTGTTAAACGTATCATCAGATATTTGATAGGAATAGTAGACGATGGTATATGGTATGAAAGTGTTGAAAATTTTGATCTCAAAGGTTCTTCAGATGCAGACTTTGTAGGAGATAAACTTGATAGAAAAAGCACAAGTGGAACATGCCAATTACTTGGAAATTCCCTCATATCCTGGCACAACAAGAAATAAAATTATGTGGCCCTATCCACCACAGAGGCAGAGTATTTGGCAGTAGGCAACTGCTGCACACAAGTTCTATGGATTACGCATAATTTGTTAGACTATGATTTATGTCTTCATTTTGGTCCTATTATGTGTGACAATACTAGTGTAATTTATTTATTGAAAAACCCTGTGCATCTTTCTAAGGCTAAGAATATTGAAATCAAGCATCATTTCATACGTGATCATGTTGCTAAATAAGATATTGTGTTATAATTTATTAATACTGAAAATCAGTTAGCGGATATTTTTACAAAACCTTTGCTTGAGGAATGATTTTGTTTTCTTAGAAACAAAATTGGTATTTGTACAATTACTTATAACCGTGTTTATTTTCTTCTATAAATACTTTTATTTATTTCCATATATGCTGATCTTTTTGCCAAAAAATATTCTAGTACTTGAGTAATCTCTTCACTCATTAATTATGAACTAACGACTTGGTTTTGCAGAAGGTAACTTTTCAGTTGCCTTTCATACGTCTCTCCGAAAATCGAGGAGTCCCTTCTAAAGTATTTTTAACCCTTCTCCCTCGGTTATATCTCCCACTCTCTCAGGAACCAACCTATTTCTCTCTGTTTTGCTCCATCATGGCTAAAGCAAAACCCACTCCCTCCTTCTCTATTCCCAGAAGAAGCCACCGACTCAAGAAAACCAAATATCATCATGTTGATATCAAATCCTCTGAAAGCATAAATCAATTACTTACTAAAGAAGATTCGAGTGGCTCTCAAGAAGACATCCTGATATCTCAAAAGAGGGTGGAAAAATGACCAATGGAGTCTATTCCCAAACAATCCCCTCTGAAAAAGGGAAAAACTAAAAATGTGGAGTTTGGCCCTGAAGACAAAATGATTTTCTTCAGTCCTAAGGAGAACCCTAGGTTTGTGTCCTTCAAAGGAAAATTAATTGCTTTTTGTCGCACTGTAAGTTTAAAGTCTATGCAAAACTCTCACAGTGATGTTCTGTCCATTTTTGAAACTCAGAAACTTGTCTCTCTGTTTGAAACTATTGGTGATAATGTCTATGAAGAACCTGTGCGCATGTTTTGTGCAAATCTTTTTGTGAATGACAAAGACGATCTGGAAAGCATGGTTTTAGGAACTCGTATTATCCTTGACTCTTATCAGTTTGAAAAAATCTTTATCACAAAGTTTTTTGGTTACAATTTTTGTGTGCAGTATTCCTGGCCAAATAATATCGAAGTATCTTTTGGTGAGGCCAAAAGTGTTTTGTCTGAAAAACCCCCTGATATAGGCCCTAAGAACTTGAAATTTGAGAATCATGTTCTGGCCCATATTATTGCAACCACTTTGCTACCCCGTACTGGTTCTCTGAGTACTTTGTCTCTCAGAAATGTCTTTATTTTGTATTGGTAAATAGTACAACTATAAACTGGTTTGCCTGGGTGCGTCAATACATGCTTGAAAGCATCAGGGACGTTTCCTCCTCCGCGATCAGCCTTCCATATGGTTTACTAGTCTTTCACATTCTGAAATTCATGAAAGTGGATCTATCTCTCTGTGCTCCAAAGACTATCTCCAACACTTATGATAAAATATCCTTTGCCATTATAGGGTATACCTTGATTGAGGGGACTTGGCTTAAAAAGGACAAAGCACCAGAGGTCATCCCTTCTAAGAGTAATGGGGGACTTAAATCTGGAGCTAACATATCCTCTTCTCCGGACCAGTTGATGTTAATACAACAGAACATTGCAGGGATCAAGGAATTACTAATCTCTATGTAGGAACAGGTGGACAAGATCAGAGAAGTAACCAAGGAAACAAGGGCAGACGTGGCCAGGCTTAGGATCACTCTTCAAGCCACAAAGCGGCAAGGAATCAGGGCCATGCAAGATGTCACTGAGAAGCTGACAAAAGTCACCAAGGACATTGATGCCTCTTATGAAAGCTTCTGCACCAAAGTTATCAACACCCTGAAATATTTCCTTGGAAAGAACTGAATGTTTGGAGATGCTAAAAACAATTTTTTGCTTTTTGTTTTGTGGTAGTTTAAAACTATTTCTTTTGGTTGTGCTTGGGGTGAGAACTAGTCGACTATGCTCTATAATAATGCTTAGTTGTATAAATTCTATGCCTTCTTAGTTAGTACTATTTCTGCAAATTGTTTCTTTTGCTCTTTTTGATTGATGTCAAAGGGGGAGAAAGAAAAAGAGTACTTGTTGCAGGTGTGCAAGATCAATGTTCTATCCACAACAACCTGCTTTAAGATAGGGGGAGTACTAGATTGGGGGAGCACCACCAGTCAGGGGAAGCAACACACTTGAAACGAAAAGGAAAGTTTCCATAAATTAGTCAAACTCTTTTTAGATTATTGTCATCATAAAAAAAGGATATTGTTTGGTTTAGAGTTTTAATAATGATCAATAATCTAAAGAAATCTTGACTAATGTTATTTTGGTATATGCAGATTCCATTTCGGTGAATAACAACTTGCTAAAAAGAATGAAGATCCACTCAACAACTATGTTTCTTGAACCATTGTCTTACATGGAAAATAAATTTGTCAGCCTAAAAAGAAGGAAATCAATCAACACTAATCAAGACTTTCAAGTGTGCAAAATGGAGCAAATTTTAGACAGCAAAACAACCACCAAGATTCAGTAGAATCCCAAACTAAGGAAGATATCAGCAATCCGCCATGATTGAAGCAATCAACCAAGATCAGCTTGGAGTATCTCCAATCAAGGAAGCAATCCATAAGGAACGCAAAATGAATCTAGCTATCAGCTCAAGCTAGATTCATGAGGCAACCCTTGGGTCTCTCTCTTAGACGTACATGCCTCACAAAAGGAAAAGGATTCCTGAAATTGCTCGATCAATCCCAGAAATCATGGAAGCAGAAAAATCTCAAGGCTATAAAGGAAGAAGCAGAAGGTCATTGGAACGTATACAACTACACAAATTGTCTTCTAAACCCTTCTAGTTCTTAGTACAAACACTTTATTCTTAAGTCTACAAGTGTCATAAAAGATAGGAAGAGACAAAATACAAAGAGAGTTGTGTCAAAAGCTATTGTTGCTGAATATCGTTGGATGGTGAATGAACCAAAACCATCACCACTGTAATCTTGTTATTGAATATCTAAGAGAACCATTGTGACCCAAGAGAAATTAGAAGTAAGTACCTCACCAATATAAAAAGTAGTATCTTTCTTTGTTTCAGTTTGCTTGGTTTATTTCCTTTCATACTGTTAGTTATGTGGAATCTAGTCGACTAAAACTATATCTAGTCAACTAAATTTTAATCAACCACAATTCACCCCATTTTGTACTTTCAGGCCATGTGGCATTGGGTGTGATTTGTTGATTTGGGTGAATGGTTGTGAGATCTTCATATTTATTGAATAGTTGTCAACTTTGTGTAGGTTTGGGTGAAGGTTTTTAGCTGATATGAGGTTATTTATCGGTGTTGTATTTGATTATGGGCAGTTATTGTGATCAGAGATTTTGTTACGGGCAAGTGTGATGTGTTACATCGTGTGGTTGTACCCGTTGGGTGTAAGCATGAGTTGTTGCAGTTGGTTGAGGCTGATACCGTGTGTTGGTGTAGGAATCGGGTCTTTTGGAAATGATTGGATGATGAATTTGGTTTTAAGTTTTATCAGTGTGGGGGGGAGGAATAATCTTCAGTTGAGATGGTGTTATCAGGCTTATGTGGATTGGGGTGACTGGGGGTCACCTGCGAGTATATGTATGGTGAGTACATTCAGTAATTTGATGGCCTCAGAATGGTTCTTGGCACGTTCGAGGACGAACGTCTGTTTAATAGGGGAGAATGTAATGAACCGACCGAATATTTCGAGAATTAGCATCCCTAAGGTCTCGAGTAATTTTGTATTATGTATTATGACTTGCGTGTGTGGTCTAGTTTGGATTTTCGGATGAGTCGGGATTGATTTAGACGAAGGATTCTTGTTGTAGAAGCTTAAGTAGTAAGAGTTGACCTGAGTTTGACTTTGTGGTTATCGAGATCAAATTGCAATTACGAGACCTGGAATAGCTCCATTATTTCATTTGGGACTTTCATGCAAAATTTGACGTCGTTCCGGGTTGATTTGATATGATTATGCATATGTTGTAGAATTTGAAAGTTCATAAGTTCATTAAGTTCGATTTGAGGCGCGATTCATAGTTTTGACGTTGTTTGATGTGATTTGAGGCTTCGAGCAGCTTGCGTTATATTTGGAACTTGTTGGTATGTGTCAACGGGGTCCGGAGGGCCTCAGGTGTGTTTCGGATGGGCTATAGGCCATTTCTTCATGCTTTTGAGTTGCTGGATTTTGGTCTGGTTGTTGCTCTTCGTGATCGCGAAGATGAAGTTGCGATTACAAAATGATTCTGGATCTTAGTGTTTTTTGTTCATTGGGGTCGCGATAGTGTGCATGCGATCACAAAGGTCCAGTTGGATGTGGTCCACATTCGCGATATGTCTTATGCGTTCATGTAGAGATAGAGCTCGAAGGGGCATCAAGATTTGTTCTTCGCGTTCGCATCAATTGGTACGTGATGACATAAGAGGATGTTGCTGTGAGTCATGTCCGCGGCTTTGTTTGCGTATTCACGTAAGGTTATTTTTGGCAGCCTTCATTTTTGTTCTTCGCGGTCACGAGGAATAATCTGTGGTAGGAATGTAATGTGTCATATGTTGGCAGAATATAAAACTACTCTATTTCGAGGGTTTAGCCATTTTTATCATATCTGGAGTCTAGACCTCGGATTTGAGCGATTTTTTAGGGGTTCTTCACGTGTTGGATTGGGGTAAGTGTTCTGTACCCCGATTTGATTTTATCATTAAATTAGTGGTTTGGTTCTGGGTAAAATGGGAATTTTGTGAAAACTTTCAAAAATCTAAAAATGATGATTTGAAGGACGAATTGATGTCAGAGTTGAATAAATTTATCGGGTTTCGAGGTGTGGGCCCAAGTTTGAATTTTTGGGTTTAATTTTTAGTTTTAATTAAAGATCGAAGCTTTATTATCTGGAATTATATCCTATGAGTTTGAATTTATTTTGGCTAGATTTGAGCCGTTCGGAGGTTGTTTCACTCGAGAAGGTCATTTTAGAGTATCGATCTAGCTTCTTTGAGGAAAGTATCTTGCCTAACTTTATGTGGGGAACTACCCCTTAGTATTTGAGTCATTTGTACAAATTGTGTCATGTAAAAGCTATGTACGCGAGGTGACAAGCACATACTCGGGATTTTATGTGGAAATCTACCAGTCTATACCAATAGTAATCTCTTTTGTACTTATTTGGAATTGTAAGCACATGTTATATAAGTTATTTGTCATGTATACCATCACATGCTTTATTTGAAATTTTCTTATGTCACACTCTTTACTTATCGAGTTTGCTCCTATATGCTTTGTTCGGAGTTGTTACCAATTTTACCATTACGTGATTTCTTTTATTGTTGAGTTGCTCTCTTTGAGATTATTGTTACATGATATCCCTTGTTTCCGGTTTATTATCATGCCTCTAGATGTAGTACTAGCTCGTCTCATCTCTTTCATTGTTATCTTAATTTACACACCAGAATCCTGAGTTTCCATTTCATGGAGATACTTTCACTATTGAGTTTATCCATAAACAATTAATTGGAATCGAAGTTATCGAGAGTCATTAATCTATTTTACTTGGAGTTGAGTTTAAAGGAGGTGTTGTTCCTTGTTGAGTTACTTTTCCGTTCAAGTTGTTATTGAGGTTCTATATACATTGTGTTGATCCGTGGGCTATTTATTGTGAAATTATTGATACCGTTGAACCTTTAGAAAGGTAATGGCCTATGAGCGCTTTTGACACGAGTTGATATGTTGTACTGTTGTGATGATAGCACATGTGAATTTTTGTGTGGTTTGGTTGTTGTATTCAGAGTATAAGAGTGGCATTTCAACGTTGTTTCTATGTGGAGTTTAAGGGTGGCATCTCACTATTGTTGAATGTACGGAGTGAAATGGGTGGCTATTGTGTTACTGTCAAGGAGGAGTGATAAGGGTGGCTATAGTGATAAGGGTGCCTATTACACGGAGTGATACGAGTGGCTATTACACGGAGTGATACAGGTGGATATAGGAGAGATAAGGGTGGCTAATGATATTGTAAAGGCGGAGTGATAGGGGTGGCTATCAGAGAGATAGGGCTGGAAAATTTCAGGGATGATGTGTGATGGTTGGAGACATTATGTTGGTGATTTTCGTGTGATGGTGTGATTTTCCTTGTGTTTTTCATACACCTTGCATGAATTGTTTGTTGTTTCTATTAGCTATTCGATGTCCTTATTATTACTTGTTGACTTGAGCTGTAGTAGTACATTCGCACAAGCATACACTGTAGCATGTCACTTATACTAGCTCATGAGTATGAAACTTGACATTTATTTATCATGCCCATGTGTTCTTGTATTATCTGTTTCCATGTTGATATCTTGAGCCAGTGATCATTCCGAGCGGATGTTGATTGTGAGCCAGTGATCATGCCGGGCTAATGTTGATTATGAGCCTGTGATCATGCCGGGCGAATGTTGATTGTGAGCCTGTGATCATGCTGGGCGGATTGTGATTGTGAGCATGTGGCTATGCCAGGCGAATTTTGCTTGTAAGCTTGTGAGTATGACGGGAAGATTGTGATTTTTTCCACGTGAGTTGTTCATGCGGTCATGATTCGAGATGTGGGCACGAGGTGCCGTGAGTATATGATGATGGGTTGAGACTCGGGACTTGTGACTATGAGATGAGGTATCACAGAGTGATTTCGTTGTGAAACTTGTGAAACACAGCTTGATTAGATGTTGTCTTTTGTGTTCCTTATTTGATTGAATGATACTTTACGATGTTCTTATTGCTTTACTATTTATATAAATTGTTGATTCTTGTTGCCATTTACTGATTTTTCTTTCCATTATTAACTTTATAATTCTATACTACACATGCTATTTTGTCTAGTGAGTGTCTTCACTTGTACCTCGTCATTACTCCACCGAGGTTAGTCTTGATATTTACTGGGTACTGATCATGGAGCACTCATACCACACTTCTGCACATTTTTGCGCAGAGACAGGTATTGGAGATATCCGGCTTGTCATAGTTAGTTTGTTGATCGCGAAGATTCAAGGTAGAGCTGCTTGGTCGATGCAGTCCCTTGGTGTCTCTTTCTTACATTTTACTGTCAGTTTGGCATTTGAGCGGTATTGTATTTCGATCCTTGAGATCATTCCATGTATTTAACTAGAGTTTATGACTTTGTATCACCAGTCTTGGGAAGTTATTATTATTATTATTATTATTATTACCGCGTAGGATTATTCCACTTTTGTCTCAGCAGTCATATTAAACCATGTTTCAAGTTATCATTGTTAAGAATTGGCTTAATTGTTGTTAGTAATTGGCTTACCTAGTCTTAGGGATTAGGTGTCATCATGACATCCTTCGGAGTGAAATTGGGTTCGTGATAAGTTGGTATCATAGCTCTAGGTTCATAGTTTTTACGAGCCACGAGCACGTTTAGTAGAAGAGTCTTATGGATCGCTACAGAGACGTCTGTACTTATCTTCCAGAGGCTACGGAAAATATTAGGAAAAACGAGTCTATGACATCGTACACAATGCCCCAAATATATTATGGAAGTGAATAAATAATTTCTGACGCCCCAAATCCATAGTGTAACGCTACGCCACATCACTACACCACAAATAACTTACTAAATAATTTCAATTTCTTATAAAATAATATATATTTGCGGCTGGTCAAGGGCTATCGATTCTGTCAAGCGCACGCTCGTCCCAACACATGGACCAGGCAAACAAAACATACTTTCAAAACGGATTTTGATAAAGCAAGCATCAAAGCTTAAAGTTTCACGTACCTCGCTAACGGGAAGTTTTCCAACCTTGCGACGTCTAGAACACCAACCAAACGACCTACAATGACCTCAATCTATTAAAAATATTGAATAACATGTCCAAATTAATTTAGGTGAATAATTTTCATAATCGTAGGACTAATCAAAATCAAAGTCCATCTCTGGTCCAATTAATAAAAACCTCTACAAAATCAAATATCCAACGAAGCACAGTACAAAGTTACGGAATAGTGATATCAGAAACCATCGCGGTGGCTATACCACATATATCCTCAACCTCATTATTATGGTATGAACAATTCATTAACAAGAATTAATTTCCGTTTGCAGACCTTGACTAAGTGATATCCATGGAAAATTATTTTCCGTAACAGTGGCTTTCAAAAATCTCATACGTAATGTCTAAGTTTATTAATTACCCAATCATTAGAAAGAAACTTTGTCTCCCAATCATTACACTAATGATTATAATATATGAATAACAATCACCACTACAATTCACTATACTAATTACGCGAACTAAAATTTTAAATTAGATGACAATGCCTTTCGTTCAATTACTGGTTTTCGTCCTATTAGAACTATAAAAGTGTAATGATCCGACCGGTTATTTTGAAAGTTGTGGTCCCGTTTCCTCATTTGCTGCTCATTCTATGCTTAATAGTTGCTATGTGACTTGTCGGGGTTGTTGGTTCGGCTCCGGGGATGTTTCGGAATGTGATGAGACACTTAGAGCCTGTTTGGATTGTCTTATTTTAAGTGCTTTTAAGCCCTTAAAGCTATTTTGTAGTATTTGATAAAAGTAAAAAAGTGCTTTTAAGTACTTATTTTTAAGCTAAAATGACAAAAATAAGCTAAAAGCCAAAACCCAAAAGCCAAAAGCCAAAAGCTGGAATTTCTTACTTATGGCTTTTGACTTAAAAGTCACTTAAAACAAGTCCATCCAAACGGGCTCTTACTCTCATGGGTTGAAAGCTTAAGTTGAATAGATTGATCGGATGTGAATTATGTTCAGTTGGATGGTGATTTGAATTATGATGTGGAGCCGGTGGCTATTTTGGATTGACAGGTTTGAAAGTTGGGTCAAAGGACATAGCTCTGGTGAAGGTGCAGTGGAGAGACCAACCAGTTTAGGAGGCTACTTGGGAGACCGAGCGAGAGATGCGGAGCAGATATCCAAGCCTATTTGAGACTCCAGAGTACGTTTCTAGACCCGTTCAAGGACGAACGTTTGTTTAAGAGAGGGAGGATGTAACGACACGGCTGGTCGTTTTGAGAGTTGTGGCCACGTTCCCCCATTTACTGCTCATTTTATGCTTACTTGTTGTTATGTGACTTGTCGTGGTAGTTGGTTCGGTTCCGGGGATGTTTCGGAATGTGATGAGACATTTAGTCTCAAGGGTTGAATAAGTTGAAAAGGTTGACCGGATGTGAATTATGTGTAAATGGATCCGGAATGGTGTTATGATGGTTCTGTTAGCACCATTGAGTAATTTTAGACTTAAGAGCGTGTCCGGGTAGTGATTTGTAGGTCCGTAGTTGAATTAGGCTTGAAATGGCGAAAGTTGAAAAATTAGAAGCTCTGAAAATTTAGAAGTTTGACCGAGAGTTGACTTTGTGGTTACGGGGCTCGGATTGGGGTTCCGAGAGTTAGAGTAGGTCTGTTGTGCCATTTGTGCCTTGTGTGTAAAATTTGAGGTCAATCGGACTTGATTTTATAGGTTTCGGCATCGAACGTAGAAATTAGCAGTTCATAAGTTCAATAGGCTTGAATCGATGCACGATTCGTGATTTTTGCGTTGTTTGATGTGATTTGACGCTTCGAGCGAGTTCGTACGATGTTTTAGGACTTGTTGGTTTGTTTGGTTGAGGTTCTGGGAGCCTCTGGTGGATTTCAGATGGTTAACGGATCAATTTTGGACTTGGAGATTGGCTGAAGTTTTCTGGTGTCTCTAATCTGGTTTCCTTACACGCGATCGGGTGGACAGGTCCACGATCGCATAGGCTTAATTGGGCAGTGGAGGACTTTGCTCCATGCATTCGCGTGAAGAGGGTTGCGATCACGTAGCTTAGGAAATCTGTGCATTGTGAATGCGTGGATTAGGTCGCGTTCACGAAGTGGAAATGGACAGAACTAAAATAATTCAAAACGAGGGATTGAGTTCATATCAAATTTTATTTTGGGAGATGTCACGACCCATTTTCCCCGTCCGTAAGACGTCATGATGGCACCTAGTCGCTACGACTAGGTAAGCCTAATAATATCGAAATAACAATACTTAAAGCAATAATTGAACAACTAAACTTCAATAGATACTATATAATGGTATAATGCCTCTCGGCATATACAAGTAAACCAATACTCGAATGTACACAATATCCCAAAGCCCGGTAATCACGAGTCGCAAGCTCTAAGAAAAACTGTCTAACTGTCTCCTATACATAGTGTCTAAAAGAGATAAAGGCAGGAACCAGTATAAGGACTAGAGGGGGACTCCAGAATCTGCGGGCGCGGGCAGACATACCTTGAAATATCCGCTAACTGCAAAGGTTGCACTAATGATGAGGCGGATAAGATGTACCTGGATCTGCACACAAAAACATGTGCAGGAAGGGCGTGCGTACACCACAATGGAACCCAGTAAGTGCCAAGCCTAACCTCGGTCGAGTAATGACGATGTCAGGTCGGGGCCCTACATGTGTATATATATATATATATATATATATATATTAAACTAAGATAGAATGAAATATTGCATTAAACATAAGTACTGAAATTTAATCAAGGATGAAATCATAGAAAGTCAACAGCTCAGTACACAGAGATAATCACAGGGGAACTCCCAGGATACCGCCCTATAGTCCCAAACATAAATGTGCAGGGGGATCTACATATCGTTCTGTAGTCCAAAGTAAATATACAAAACACGAGGATCTACCGAAATATCGTTCCGTAGTCCCAAAGTAAATATGCATAACAGGGGAATCTACCGGAATATCGTTTCGTAGTCCCAAAGTAAATATGCAGAATAAGGGGATCTACCGGAATATTATTCCATAGTCCCAAAGTAAGCATGCAGAACATGGGGATCTACCGGAATATCGATCCATAATCCCAAAGTAAATATGCAGAACAGGGGGATCTACCGGAATATCGTTTCGTAGTCCCAAAGTAAATATGCAACCAAAACAACAAGATTCAATAATCATAGCATGAAATCTCACAATTTATCCTAAGTACAAGCTAAGGAAGGCAAGTAAGAATCACTAAACAGGTTGCACGTAGTTTAAGTAAACAGTTAAAGTAGGCATGCTGTCCTAGTCTAACAGAATGTTACACAAGCTAATAAGTTCAAATAAGAGGAAAAACAAATTTTCTTTTTAGTGAAAATCGGGGTTTAGAGCAAACAGCCCGTGTACGTGTTGATACCCAATTTTTTCCATATATATTTTCAAAATGCATATGTATTTTCAGAATGATGCATGAGCATCAATTAATACTTTACCACAATTCTCTGTATTTTAAAATATTTTTAATTAATTTATCCCATCATTTTATTATCTAAACAATTACTAACATATTGATGCACTTGATAAAGTTTATCCAAAAGGAATATTGTGATTATTAACATATTTTCACTGCACTCATTTACATGTACATTGACTCATGACCAAATGGCGTTATATACGCGTATATATATATATATATATATATATATATATATGTATATATTTATATATGTATGGTATATGGGAAAAGGTTACGACGTTATATACGCACCACCACCTGATCAGCTAGTATACGTTGATGATTTGCCCACAGTGGCCGAGATGATATGATGGGATGCCCTCACAGGCTTGATGATGTTATTAACGTACAGACCTATGCATTACATGACATTTATATGCATATGCATGACATTATAAATATTTCATGATTTACAGAACTATCCAGACTTACAGGTTGAGTCCTTTAGTCCATATTTTTCCATATCCTTTATATACTGATTTACATGCCTTACATACTCGGTACATTATTCGTACTGACGTCCTTTTGTTGGGGACACTGCATTCATGCCTGCAGGTTTAGATAATCAGGTTGACGAGCCATCACAATAGACGAGATTGTCATTCAGCGAAGGATCAGTAAGACTCCACTTCATTCAGAGTGCGGTCGAGTCTATGAGTCATCATGTCAGAGTTTTACTACAGACTTATGGTAGGTCGGTACCCTGTCCCATTTGATGTCAAATAATCTTAGAGGCTTTGTAGACAAAGGTTCATTTTTTATAGTATGTCAGAGACCTTAACGGCCCATATGTATTCATATTTTAAGAACGATAGTATTGATACAGTGTTGCACACTTATAGTTATGCATTACGATTTGTGGCCATGTTTTCCCATGATAGACAAAAGGAATAAGTCCAACTAACTTGACCTATGTATGTTCTAGTTTTGATCGAACGATCATGAGTTACAGAGTGGTTTGCTCGTACTAGCCACGCCTCCCAGGTTTGGGGCGTGACAGTTGCCCATGATAAAGAAACATGCAGGGACTCATAACCACCCATGCAGTCAACAAGTAAAGAAGCTCTCTCGTCCGTCAAGAGCCATTGCCCAAATCTTAGCAGAAACAGCCTCATACTTCCAAACACTCCTCACCCCCAATACGATAGTGCGAATTCATGTCTAAGAACCTCATCTCAGCCAATACAAGCAGCACAACTAACAGCTCATCATGGAACCACATGGATTCTCATGCCACACAGCTCGTACACCGACTCAGCAATAACTCAGTTATACAAATAGAAGGAAAGAAAAGTATACAAATTATCTAACAAGTGCAACATGGGTAACAAAAAAAGTACAGTTTCATTAAATCATCCCACAGAGGGAAAACTAAACACCAAATAAACACAAGGAAAGGGCATCCCACATAACATTCGCTGCGGCGTGCAGCCCGCTCCCAGATACTCATCAGGCCAAAGTGCTAGGGTTCACTGATCACATGAATATTGATATCAAACGCAGCAGAGTGCACAAGTATAAATGTGGGAAAATGAATAGAATTAACAAAACATGGAAAAAAGCAAGCACAGCTAAGGTGCAATGAACCAGTCAACATCACGAGGGCCATTTCGCCCACATCGCCATAAGGCATGAACGGAATTACAACATGCGAGTGGAGAATAATCATACAACCTCACATCCCATCACGACATAAGAGAATAACACATAACATAGGCCAGGGGCACACATAATATCCATTTTTCCTGGTAACATAACCGCGATAACAATCTCACAAGAGCACCCAAACTTGACCTGATATAAAATACATATCCTCGTTGAGCTTTCAAATAGTCCCCAACCCAAATCTTGATCATTCCCAAATAGGTAAATATGCGCCCAAAAGTCCATAGAAACATATCGATAATGTATGCTATCAGTTATCCCATTCTCAACATGCCTTCACAATCCGCATACAAGAAATAAACCGCATATGGGGACATCTAGCTTCAAAACCTTAGGAATACTGAAATTTCCAGACTCGAACTCAACTACGCTAATCGAATGGCTGATACATCACTCACACCCCATCATTGTACTGCAGCACCCATATAAATTTTCTTGTCGTGTAACAAAACCTGGACCTCAAAAGCCTCAAAACCCAGTAATCACCATGCCACTAGCCACGCACCCGCAAACCAAAAATCAAGGGTCTTTCCTAAAGTGCACGTTCTTCACATATGATATCCAATAATACCAACCTTCTATTAACTTTTGATATCCATCCAGGCGAAAATCATAATTTACAACATATTCCTTATGCCCATAGCAGCCAGCCGACTCAAGCCGTTGCCGAAACCGTCGAGAAATCTCCAAGATCCGTCTGCACGCAACTAAACCATTAGGACCGCATCTTCCCAACTCAATCGAGACATATAAATCGTCCAACCCAAGAATACTGCCAAAAATGTCGGTAGGGAATTCCTATTCAAAAGGGACCAACTATTTCCATTGCTATGTTGACCCAGCACCACAGAGATGACCCATTTCTTCGGTTACTCTTAGTGTTTCCTCTGAGGTAACACTTCTCCCTATCGATACACAACTACCCCAACCAAAACTCATTGCAGAAAATCCTAGTACAAGACACGTAGCCCAACAACTCATAAACGATCGTATTTCCCTTGAAGCACCCCATGATTTACCGACCGAGATGCCCACGCTGAATAGAACTTCTATGAATCTGAAGCTATTTCTCCGACCCCCATTTTGACACTGAAATGAAAATACATTAATGACATAGAAACACTGTAAGTCCCAAAATCATCCTATGCAAGATCTCATATCTTAGTCATATACAAATTTCGGGAACCTTCCAATACCATCTATATACACCTTTTAGGCCAAAACTGAGGTAACACAACACTCTGTAATCTGAATGCCGCTAGTGGACTCCCCCACTTGGCCCGAAGCCATAGAAAACAACATCTGATGATCCGCAAAACTAACCTTCACAGCTCGACAACACCAATCACAAGGTACTCAATTAATCCACTAAGCTCATGTCCATTCTCATGACCGTCAAAATCTCTTCCTGCAGTGCCTTGAATGACAATATGTACCTTCAACTGAGTAAAAATCTCATATGAACCGCATATTCTCCAATACCACCAACTATCCTCAATCAACATCCACCTCGTGACCCCCACCACAATCTCGACGACTAGTCAACCAATTAAACCTTCCCAAGCTCGTACTCATCCACCAGATGCTGGAACCCGCTGCACCTCCATGTGAACAAGTGAATAGTCTCTCAATACCCTTGTATCTTCAGTATGGACGACATGATGAGACAATGTCTGAGCATCCCTGACTCCCTCATATCCCATCTGTAGCATCACGAACCACTGGCGCATAGTGGACATTGAGAGCGCAATATCATACATAAGTGGATGTAAAGGAACATAAGTTATATGCTTCGAGCTGAATCAATATCGCATGATAAGGAATGAAAGAAGGGAGATTATCCTAATAGTTTTGTATCCTCTCGAAGATAAGTACAGACGTCTCCGTATCGATCCGCAAGACTCTACTAAACCTGCTTATGACTCGTAGCACCTATGAACCTAGAGCTCTGATACCAACTTGTCACGACCCAAAATCCCTCTGAAGGAGAGATGATGGCACCTAGTCTCTAAGACTAGGTAAGCCTAATATTAACAGAATTAACGACAATATTTACTAACTTCGAACAATTCTGAAATAGAAATCTCTAAACAGTTTATAATCCCAAAACCAGTAGTACAAGTCATAAGCCTTTGCAGGAGTAGTTGTACAAAATGAATACATCATTGTTCCAGAACAAAAGGAAACAATGGAAATAAGTACAATAGAAGGTGACTCCGAGATCTGCGAACACAACAACGGGTTTACCATGAGTCTCCACAGCAATGATCTGCACAGCTACTAACGATCAAATACCTAGATCTGTACAAAAATATACAGAAGTGTAGTATGAGCACACCATAGCGGTGCCCAGTAAGTATCAAGACTAACCTCGGTGGATTAGTGACGAGGAACAGTCAAGACACATATTGGTCTAGTAATCTGAACAAGATATGATAATAAACTAACAAGATACAAAGCAACGCCAATAGCAGGAAGAAATCAAATTACAAACGGTAGAGACGATAAGGGGAAAACATGGATGGTACCGAAAAGCAACCAAGTAAATTAACACCAACATAGCTGAGATACAGACAAGTAAAAATGTGCTCAAACAAGGAAAACAATGTTAACTCAACCAATCGCATCATTCCTAATACACATTTTCCGACCATCCCAATCCTCAAAATCTCATATCATAAATCTCAATTTCCAAACCCTTAGCACACATGGAACCTTATGCCCACATATTTCCATCTCAGTTTGCACAAAAAAATCCACGTACTACCCAGAACATAATGTCCGCAATCAATGCAATTAAGACGCCCAAGGAGTCTCATTTATATAACATAAAATAAATTTTTAGTTTCTAAACCAATTAGAAAATCAGCGAGAAAAGAGGAAGTTATTTTTTTGAAATCCTTTGAATTAATAAAATACCCTTTTTAAATAAAATACAACATCAAATAAGCTATTGCCTTTAATATAGGATTTATTAAATTAAAATTTAATAGAAATTCCTTTTTAAGTAAGATCAAATCTCAAACTGGTTAAGAAAATTTAATTGAGAAACTAATTGAAATAAAATATAACAATTATTGAAATTTGATATATATATATATATATATATATAGCGAGTTGAAATTTAAAAGGTCATACAAAATGGCGTAATACTAATTCCTTTATTTTAAATCACTATATTACTAACAACTTAGTAGGACAGGAGGAAATGATTCAACGTAGTAAATTTACTTTGAAAAATAATTCACTAGAGTAATAGTTTCAGGAAAAGAATTCAACGAACAACGACAAGTCAATAACTCAATGTCAATAACCCGATCCTCAAAGCTCAGTGGAACCCGAAATAAAAATTATGAAAGTCTTATACAAATGGACTAGGGTCTTATCAGTATCCATCTATAACCAATCCCTAAGTGAAATGTAAAAATACCGAATAACTTGCACAGTAAGAAAGGAACGCATAAGTACATATATTGGTGCGGCGTCCATCCCGATCCCACCAATTCTCCCTTATTCCTCCNCAGTAAATAATAGTTAATATATATATATATATATATATATATATGTTGCGACGTGCAACCCGATCCCACCAATCCTCCCTTATTCCTCCTTAACAATTACAATAACAGTAAATAATATTTAATATATTGCGGCACGCAACCCGATTCCCACCAGTCCTCCCTTATTGCTACTCAATATATCACCCGTATTTCTCCTGTTGCGGCGTGCAACACGATCCCACATATCCACCCTTATTACTCATGTTGCGGTGCGCAACCAGATCCCACCAAACATTAGTTTAAATCAACAACAACAACAACCAATCCACAACTCAATTACATGAATTTCTACTACCATGAGTATGAGTATACGACAACAAGATAATCACATAAATATCAAAGGAATAAAACAACCTTTACAAAAACAACAAGACATGTAAGACACGTGATAGACATGTAGCATACATGCACAGAGTCGTAGAGGAACTCACAATTGAAAAGTATCAAAACAACAAGGAAGGAAATAACTTCAAATAAGGCAAATAAGGCCAAACAACGAGCAAGAGGTAAATAAATGCTAACAACATCATATAGAGCATGTAACTGTAGCCTAACAACAACATACCACATATTATGACAATTTGATCAAAGGCATGGAAAAAGACTAGACAATCTAACCGGTCAACACCACATATAAACTATATACCCACTCGTCACCTTGTTTACACAACTTTCACATACCGAGATAGCAAAAGTGACGCAATTCCTAAGGGGTGATTTCCCCCACACAAGGTTAGGAAAGATACTTACCTCAATAGCGTAAAATCCTATTCCGGGATGCCCTCGTCTCTCGACTCGGTATCCAAAAGCTCCGAATCTAAACATAATCATATTAATACCATCAACATAGGCTAACGAATCGAATTCCACAATAAAAACTACAAGATATACCAAAAATCCGAAATCGGCCAAAACCCGGCCCCTGGGCTCACGTCTTGAAACTAGTCTAAAATGACAGACTTAGAAACCTCGTTCTCTCCCGAGTCTAACCATATAAAATTTTTCAAAATCGGACTCCGTTTGGTCCCTTAAATCCTTACCTCAAACACTCCAAAACTCAAGCCATCAATTTCAGTTTGAAATCATCAATCAAATCCCAAAAATAAAGATGGATTCATAAAATATAACCAAAACCGAATAGAGACCACTTACCCCAATTCATATGGTGAAAATCGCCTCCAAAATTTCCCAAATCCGAGTTCCCCAACTCAATATATGACCGAATTAACAAACCATTATTTTATATATTTTTCTGCCAGCTATTCTGCCTCGTTTCTCATGCTAAATGATCTCGAAACTCGCTTTTCGTACCTCCGATGGATTCCTTGTGAAATTCTAGTTAATTTAGGCTTTTGAATCACTCAATTTAACCTTATATTGAAGGAGATATGTTGGTTTCAATATTTGTAAATAGTGCAGATTTTAAAATACGCCGCCAGTGGCAATTCCATACTTCATCTGAAAAAATCTGACAACCTAAATTTTAGTAAAATGACCATAAAATCCTCATACGACTTCCAAATTCGATGTTTCTTTTTGCAATGAGTCCGTAATTATGATACGACTCTAATGCTTCAACCAAAAAAGAAATTAGATCTTATTTGTTCAATATGATATCATTTATGCTTGAAGAAACGACGTTGAAACATATCAAATCAACTCGGAATGAATTCAAATTTTGCACACAAGTCCTAATACATGAGATACTTGTGCCCCCAAACTATCGAGCAAATTGCAAATTCTCAAAATGGCTGGTCGAGTCGTTACACTAACGAACGAAATCAAAGCTAAAGTAAGGAATTAAAAAAATCGCTCAAAAAGCCTCCCTGGGCCCACGCCTCGGAACTAAGAAAAAATTACAAATTATGAACATCCATTCACTCACGAGTTCACTCATACCAAAACTATCCAAATTCGATGTCAAAATCCCAATCAAAACTCAAAATCTTACTTGAAGAACTTTTCGTTTTTCCCAATTTTTTTCACCCCAAATCCGAATTTAAATGATAAAATTAAGGGGTAGATTAGTGGGATATCCCCAAAATCAAGTGTATAATTATTACCCAATTGATATCTCCAAAAATCTCTCAAAGTCTCGTCCAATTCCGAACTCCCAAACTCAAGTTTGAAGAAAATGGCCAAACCTCATTCTTGAAATGTTTAATGATGCCCAGTGAATTCTTAATCGCGATCGCGGAAACAACCTCGCGATCGCGAAGAAAAATTTCGTTGTCTCATAAATTTACTCTATGTGAACATGTAAAACACCACGCGAACACGATGTTCTAACTCTCACACTCACGCGATCGCGACCTAGGCCACACGTGAATGCATAACCTGATGAACTTACGCGATCGTGTCCCCGTCTTAGAGAATGCGAAGAAACAACTTAGCTGGTCTATCATACGCTCTACGCGATTGAGAACCTTCTCATGCGAACGCGGTGAAGGAAACCAGCTTCAGAACACCAGAAAAAGCTACAATCCTTCTAAGTCCAAAATGACCTGTTAAGCACCCGAAACTCACCCGAGGCCCCCGGGACCTCAACCAAACATACCAAACAAATCCTAAAACACCATATGAACTTAGTCGAGGCTTCGAATGACTCAAAATAACATCAAAACACTAATTACACATGGATTCAAGCCTAATGAACTTTGAATTTTCCAAATTCTACAAACGACATCGAAACATATCAAATCACGCCCGAATGACCTCATAGTTTACACACAAGCCAAAAATGACACTATGAACCTACTCCAACCTCCAAAATTCCATTCTAAACCTGATATCAAAATTTCCACTGCACACCAAAATCACCAAAATTCCAACTTTTGCCAATTCAAGCCTAAATCTACTACGGACCTCCAAATCATATTCCAGACGCGCTCCTAAGTCCAAAGTCACCTAACGAAGTTAACAGAACCATCAAAATTCGAATATGATATCGTGTCACACAAGTCGATATCCGGTCGATTTCCAACTTAAGTTCCCAAATAAGAGACTAAGTGTCTCAATTCGTTTAAAAAACCAACACGAACCCACCCGGCAAGACAAAATAGCATAAATAAATACATGGGAAGCAGTTAATAGGGGATCGGGGATCTAACTCTCAAAACGACCGGCCGGATCGTTACATCCTCCCCCTCTTAAAAGAATCGTTCTTCCTCAAACGAGTATAGATACATACCTAACGTTGTGAAAAGATGAGGATAACGGCTGCGCATAACCCGCTCGGTCTCCCAAGTCGCCTCCTCAACCGGCTGACCCCTCCACTAAACCTTCACTAAAGCAATATTCTTTGACCTTAGGTTTCTGACCTGCTTGTCCAAGATAGCAACTGGCTCCTCAACATAAGATAGATCGTTGTCCAACTGGACTGAACTGAAGTTCAATACATGAGCCGGATTACCGTGATACTTCCGGAGCATAGAAACGTGGAATACCGGATGAACTCCTACTAGGCTGGGAGGTGGATTAATCTCATAAGCAACCTCCCCAACACGTCGCAATATCCCAAAAGGACCAATGTACCTCGGGCACAACTTTCCCTTATTCCCGAACCTCATGACACCTTTCATAGCGATACCCGAAGCAAGACTCGCACTCCAACCATGAATGCTAAATCACGAACCTTCCGGTCCACATAACTCTTCTATCTGGACTGGACTGTGCAAAGTCTATCCTGAATCACCTTCACTTTATCTAGGGCATCCTGGACCAAGTCTGTACCCAACAATCAGGCCTCGCCCGGCTCGAACCAACCCACTGGGGACCGGCACCGCCTACCATACAGATCCTCATATGGTTTCATATGACTGCTGGACTGATAACAGTTGTTGTAGGAAAACTCCGCAAGTGGCAAGAACTGGTCCCATGACCCTCCATGCTCCATTACACAAGCACAGAGCATATCCTCTAGAATTTGAATTGTGCGCTTGGACTGCCCGTCCATCTGAGGGTGAAAGGTTGTGCTCAGCTCCACCCTAGTACCAACTCCTGTTGTACGGCTCTCCAGAACCGTGATGTAAACTGTGTACCTCTGTCTAAAATGATGAAAACTGGGACATCATGAAGGCGGACAATCTCTCTGATGTAAATCTTAGCCAACCTCTCTGAAGAGTAAGTAGTCATCACTGGATGAAATGATCTGACTTGGTCAACCGATCCACAATCACCCAAATAGCATCGAACTTCTTCAAAGTCTGTGGGAGCCCAACTACGAAATCCATGGTGATCCACTCCCACTTCCATTATGGAATCTCTAACCTCTGAGGTAAGCCACCCGGTCTATGATGTTCATACTTAACCTGCTGACAGTTGAGGAACCTAGCCACAAACCCAACTATATCATTATTTATCCTTCTCCACCAATAGTGCTGTCTCAAATCCTAGTAAATCTTCGCGGCACCCGGATGAATGGAATACCGCGAGCTGTGGGCCTCCTAAAAAATCAACTCCCGAAGCCCATCCACATTGGAAACACATATCCGGCCATGCATCTTCATCATGCCATCATCACCAATAGTCACATCTCTAGCATCACCTCGTTGAACCCTTTCTGAAGGACGAGCAGATGGGGTCATCATACTAACATTCCCTGATACGATCATAAAGAGAAGACTAAGAGGCCACGCAAGCCAACACTCGGCTCGGCTCCGAAATATCCAGTCTCACAAATTGGCTGGCTAAGTCCTGAACATCCAATGTTAAGGGCCTCTCTGCTGCTAGAAGATATGCCAAACTCCCCAAACTTTCCGCCCAGCGACTCAAAGCATCAGCCACTACATTGGCTCTCCCCGGGTGGTACAAAATAGTGATGTCATAATCCTTAAGTAGCTCCAACCACCTCCGCTGATGCAAATTAAGATCCTTTTTCTTGAACAGGTGCTGCAAACTCTGGTGATCATTGTAGATCTCACAAGGAACACCGTACAAATAATGGTGCCAGATCTTCAAGGTGTGAACAATATCTGCTAACTCAAGATCGTGGACAGGATAATTCTTCTCATGCACCTTCAACTATCTAGACGAGTAGGCAATCACCATACCCCATAGGCAATACCGATATTGGGGGTTGTAGTCAAAGCTGTCTTGAGCTTCTGAAAGCTCTCTTCACACTCCTCTGTCCACCTGAATGGAGCACTCTTCTGGTTCAGCCTGGTCATAGGTGCTGCAATAGATGAAAACCCTTCTACAAAGCGACGGTAATATCCCGCCAAACCAAGGAAACTGTGGATTTCCATAGCTGATGATGGACTAGGCCAACTCTGCACTACCTCCACCTTGTTTGGATCTACCTTGATCCCATCACTCGATACTACGTGGCCCTAGAATTCCACTGAGTCAAGCCAGAACTCACACTTAGAAAATTTTGCATACAACCTCTTCTCCCTCAAAGTCTGAAGCACAATCCTCAAGTGCTGCTCATGATCTTCCGAGTCCGGGAATACATTAGAATGTCATAAATAAACATAATGACGAAAGAGTCAAGATAAGGCTGGAACACACTGTGCATCAAATGCATAAAGGTTGTTGGGGCATTGGTTAGCCCAAAAGACATGACAAGAACCTCATAATGACCATATCTAGTCCTGAAAGCAGTCTTCAGGATATCCGGCTCCCAAATCTTCAACTGAGGATAGCCTGAACGCAAGTCAATCTTGGAAAACACTATGGCACCCTGTAACTAATCAAATAAATCATCAATGCGAGGCAATGGATACATGTTATTCGCTGTAACCTTGTTCAACTGGTGATAATCAATACAGTGATGCATAGAACCATTTTTTTTCTTCACAAACAAGACCCGAGCACCCCAAGGTGACACACTGGGCCTAATGAAGCCCTTATCAAGAAACTCCCGCAACTTCTCCTTCAACTCCCTTAACTCGGGAGGAGCCATACGATAAGGAGGAATAGAGATGGGCTGAGTGCCCGACAACAAATCAATGCCAAAATCAATATCTCTGTCGGGCGGCATGCCCTAAAGATCAGCTGGAAACACCTAGGAGAAATCCCTCACCACTGGGAGTGACTCAATTGTAGGGGTATCAATACTGACATCTCTCACATAGGCCAAGTACGCATCACATCCCTTCTCAACCATTCGTTGAGCCTTAAGAAATGAAATGACCCTTTGGGGGGTATACTCTAAGGTACCTCTCCACTCTAATCGTGGTAAGGCTGGCATAGCCAGCGTCATGGTCTTAGCATGACAATCAAGAATAGCATAATAGGGAGACAACCAGTCCATGCCCAAGATAACATCAAAATCTACCATGCTGAGCAATAAAAAATTGGCTCTGGTCTCAAAACCACTAAGAGAAATCAAATACGACCGATATACGTGGTCCACAACAAGAGAATCTCCCACATGAGTAGATACATAAACAGGGGAACTCAAAGAATCCTGAGATAACCCCAAATGTGGAGCAAAATAAGAAGATACATATGAATAAGTAAAGCATGGGTCAAATAAAACTGATGCATCTCTATGACAAACTGGGACAATACCTGTGATGACAGAATCAAAAGCAATTTCCTCTGAACGGGCTGGAAGGGCATAATACCTGGCCTGACCTCCCCTTCTAGGGCGACCTCGACCTCCCTGACCTCCACCTCGAGCTGTCTAAGTAGACGGTGAGGCAGCTGGGGATGGAAGCATGGCCGAAGGACCCGGTGGAGCACGTGGTGGCTGAGAGGTCTGTGGAGGTGCACCCCTCCTATGTCTAGTGAAAATCCTCACCACATGGCGAGTGTCGCCACACTCAAAACAACCTCGTTGCTGACGTGGCTGTGGGAATTGTGCGGTACGGGTACCCTGAGACCCATGAACACCTGAAACACTATGCGAAGCCTGAAACGCAAACTGAACTGGCTGACCCACAAAACCTCTACCATGCCATACCCTGCCTCCAAAATAAGGACCAATGGATATCTTCAATCTACAAGGTCTCCTCGCCTCCCTGTACTCTCTCTCCTGACCTCGTTTGTCCTCTATCTCCTGGACCCACCTGTCCTCTACCTGGAAAGCGATCCCTATCACCTGCTGAAATGGGACCACAGGCTGTGTCGCCATGACACCTGGAACTTGACCAACGTGAACTCGCTGCTCTAGAGTGTGGGCGACGGGAGTCTGGTCCATACCTCGGTCTGTGAAGTAGCTGGTACAACCGGAATCAACCCCGTCTGAACCAATGTACCAAACAGGCTCAGGAACTATGCTAAGGTCTCCTGAAGTCCGAAGGTTACAGCAGGCGCCTCTGGTACCTTCCCCCAACTGGAGCTACTGCGGCTCCTCAACTGCTGCTCTGGTAGGTGCTCTAGCTGCGGTGCGCACTGCTCGTTGGCCTCTGCCTCTGTCTCTGCCTCTAGTGACACCTGCTCCGGGAGCAGCGTCATCGATAACTACAGTTTGTGTCCTCACCATCGGCGGGAGAATGGCATGATAAAAGATCAAACTCCAAAATCAATAAGATCTCATGATAGGAATGGAAGAAGCATAACATTCCTAACAGTTTCATAGCCTCCCAAAGATAAGTACAGACGTCTCTGTACCGATCCGCGAGACTCTAATAGACCGGCTTGTGACGCACGACACCTATGAATCTAGAGCTCTGATACCAACTTGTCACGACCCATTTTCCCCTCCGTAAGACGTCGTAACGGCACCTAGTTGCTACGACTAGGTAAGCCTAATAACATCGAAATAATAATACTTAAAGCAATAATTGAACAACTAAACTTCAATAGATACTATATAATGGTATAATCCCGCTCGACATATACAAGTAAACCAATACTCGAATGTACAAAATATCCTAAAACCCGGTAATCACGAGTCACAAGCTCTAAGAAAAACTCTCTAATTATCTCCTATACATAGTGTCTAAAAGAGATAAAGGAGGGAAAACAGTATAAGGGATAGAGGGGGACTCCGAGGATCTGCGGGCGCGGGCAGATATACCTTGAAGTCTCCGGTAACTGCAACGGCTGCACTAATGATGAGGCAGATAAGATGTACCTGGATCTGCACACAAAAACATGTGCAGGAAGGGCGTGAGTACACCACAATGGTACCCATTAAGTGCTAAGCCGAACCTTGGTCGAGTAGTGACGAGGTCAGGTCAGGGCCCTACTTGTATATATATATATGATAAACTAAGATAGAATGAAATATTGCATTTAAAATAAGTATTGAAATTTAATCAAGGATGAAATCATAGAAAGTCAACAGCTCAGTAAATAGAGATAACAACAGGAGATCTCCAAGGATACCGTCCTGTAGTCCCAAACAAAAATGTGCAGGGGGGATCTCCAGCAATATTGTTCCATAGTCCCAAAGTAAATATGCCGAATAGGAGGATCTACCAGAATATTATTCCGTAGACCCAAAGTAAATATACAGAACAAGGGGATCTATAGGAATATCGTTCTGTAGCCCCAAAGTAAATATGCAGAACAGGGGGCTCTACCGAAATATTGTTCTGTAGTCCCAAAGTAAACATGCAGAATAGGCGTATCTACTGGAATATCATTCCGTAGTCCCAAAGTAAATATACGGAACATGGGGATCTACCGGAATATCGTTTTGTAGTCCCAAAGTAAATATGCAGCCAAAACAACAAGAATCAATAATCATAGCACGAAATCTCACAATTTATCCTAAGTACAAGCTAAGGAAGGCGGGTAAAAATCACACTAAACAGGTTGCACGTAGTTCAAGTAAAAAGTTAAGACAAGTAGTCATGCTTTCCTAGTTTAACAGAATGCTACACAAGCTAATAAGTTCAAATAAGAGGAAAAAAGATTTGCTTTTTAATGAAAATTGGGTTTTACAACAAACAGCCCGTGTACGTACTCATCACCTCGCGTACATGGCGCTCAAATATCAATAACAGTACCAATCCTACGGGGAAGTTCCCCCACACAAGGTTAGGCAAGCCACTTACCTAGAACCAATCTCAAATCAATCCGAAATCACGCTCTTGCCACGAGTATCCAACTCCGAGTGGCCCAAATCTAATCAAAACCAATTACACAACAAAAATACAACTACAAGAACTAGCCTAACGAACGAAATCAAAGCCAAAGCAAAGAATTGGAAAAATCGCTCAAAGGGCCTCACTGGGCCCACATCTCGGAATCAAGTAAAAATCATAAATTATGAACACCCATTAACTCATGAGTTCACTCATACCAAATTTATCCAAATCTGATGTCAAAATCCCTATCAAAACTCAAAATCTTAGTTGAAGAACTTCTTCCATTTTTCCCAATTGTTTTACCCCAAATCCGAATTTAAATGATAAAATTAAGGGTATATTAGTGGGATATAACAAAAATCAAGTGTAGAATCATTACCCAATTGATATCTCTGAAAATCCCTCAAAGTCTCGTCCAATTTCGAGCTCCCAAACTCAAGTTTTGAAGAAAATGGCCAAACTCTCGTTTTTGAAATGTTTAATACTGCCTCATAATCGCGATCGCAGAAACATCCTCGCGATCGGAAGAACAACTTCGCTGCCTCATAAATTTATTCTACGCGAACGCGTAAAACACCACGCGAACGTGATGTTATAAATCTCGCACTAACGCGATCGCGAACCATCCAACACGTTCGCGTTGAACAAAACACGTGGCCCAGCTTTGGTCCACTTAACACTATGCGAACCCGACCTAGCCCACGCGTGCGCGATGCATAACCTGATAAACTTACGCGATCGCGTCACCGTCTTAGCAAACACGAAGAACCAACTTAGCTGGTTTCTCAGATGCTCTACGCGATCGCGAGCCTTCTCACGCGAACGCGGTGAAGGAAACCAGCTTCAGAACACCAGAAAAGTCTACTATCCTTCTAAGTCCAAAATGACCCGTTAAGCACCCGAAACTCACCCGAGGCCCCCAGGACCTCAACCAAACATACCAACCAAATCCTAAAACACCATACTAACTTAGTCGGGCCTTCGAATTACTCAAAATAACATCAAACCACTCATTACACACGGATTCAAGCCTAATGAACTTCGAATTTTTCAAATACTACAAACGACGTCGAAACATATCAAATCACGTACGAATGACCTCATATTTTACACACAAGTCAAAAATGACACTATGAACCTACTCCAACCTCCGGAATTCTATTCCGAACCCGATATCAAAATTTCCACTACCGACCAAAATCACCAAAATTTCAACTTTCGCAATTCAAGCCTAAATCTACTACGGACTCCCAAATCACATTTCGGACGCGCTCCTGAGTCCAAAATCACCTAATGGAGCTAATGGAACCATCAAAATTTGAATATGAGATCGTTTCACACAAGTCAATATCCGGTCGACTTTTCCAATTTAAGCTCCCAAATAAGAGACTAAGTGTCTCAATTCATTTCAAAATCAACAAGAAACCTCCCGACAAGACGAAATAGCATAAATAAATACATGGGAAGCAGTTAATAGGGGATCGGGGCTTTAACTCTCAAAACGACCGGTCGGGTCGTTACAGGAGCTTGGTTGGAGGTGATTCTTGGAGAGACTTTCAAGGAAGTGATCGGGTAAGTGATTCTTACTTAGTTTTTGTTAAATTTCATGTTTATGTATTTGATTTCATCAATTAACTAGTGATTTGGGTTGGAAAATTGGGGGAAAATGGAGGAAAGTTCATAGGGAGAATTTTAGGGATTTGATCAAGATTTTGGTATCAGATTTGAGTAATTTTGGTATGGGTGAACTCGTGGTTGAATGTGTGTTAATATTTTGTGACTTTTATTAGATTATGAGACGTGGGCTCGGGGGTTGACTTTTGAGTTGACTTTTTGACTTTTGATTAAGAATTTTGTATTTTCTTATGGAATTGAATCCTTTAGCCCGTGTTGATTGTATCTAACTGTTTGTGGCTAGATTTGAGTCAATCGAAGGCCGTTTCGCGAGGCAAGGCTTGTCGGATTAGGGATTTCTACAATTTGAGGTAAGTAACACTTCTAAACTTTGTTATGAGGGTATGAAACCCCACATTATGTGTTATGTGATTGTTGTTGACGTGACGCACATGCTAAATGACGGGCATGAGGGCGGTCACCCTAAGAATTGTGATTTTGTCAATTCCAAGAAACTGTATAGTTGAAAAATCTTGTTGTTAGCCGTATTTTCACCATGTGTTAAAGCAATCGAGATACCAGCCTACTTAGAAATCCGGCATAGGCTCCGCGTTGGTACTGTTGCGACCCATATAGGCCGTGTTACATGTTGAATTATTTGCCTAATTTGTCATTTGTACTCAGTCACAACTGTTATTTCTGAGCCTCTGTTGTCCTTTATTGATATCATATCATCATTGTTTGGGTTGATTATCATAATTCTTGTGAGACCGAGAGACTAGAGAGATTAATGACTGAGTGAGGATGAGAGTCCATTGTGAGTGATATTCATGGGATCGGGCTGCACGCCGAAGCAGAGTTTATTGAGTCATGTCAGGATTTGGCTTATTATAGCGCTTGGGCTGGATCGACTCCTCAGGAGTCTGCACATCCGCAGTGGGCGCAATGCTAGCTGTTATTTACATTTGGGCTGGATCTGCCCTAGTTTATTTTCATTTGGGCTGGATCTACCTAGGGTTGTGTAAAATTTTATTGTAATACCTGAAAGCATGTCTAAATTCTTGTTCTTTTATTTGTAGATTAAGAATTACTTATATATAACTATCATATTTTTCGTAATTTCCATACTGTTAATTCTGCATGTGGACTGTAATACTTTAACTCGTCACTTCTTTCAGTCCAAAGTTTATATTTATTACTTATTAAGTTGGTTGTACTCATGCTATACCCTGCACCTCGTGTGCAGATCCAGGTGTTTACGGTCACGACAGGTGCTGATTCACAAATTTCAGACATTCGGAGGTCATCGAGGTAGCTGCTTGGCATCGGCAGACCTTGACTCTCCTCCCTTATCTTTCAGTTATTCATTCAGCTCTACATTCTAGGCAGTGTACCAGACTATGCCATTATTTAGATGCTCATGTACTCAGTGACATCCCGATTTTGGGACAAAATTATGTATTGAGTTATGATATTCTATCTTGTTTTATGGGATTTTTATTTATTTACTTAAACTGTTTTAGTATATTTCAGAAATTAAAAGTGTTGGAAATGTTTGAGTAATCGACTTTTCTAGTACCATAATATGCGCCATCATAACAAGTTGAGTTTTGGGTCGTGACAAGTTGGTTCAGATGCAGCAAACATGTAAGACTATGACATTCACTTTTTATATCCATTCTTTTAACCCAACATGCAATCATTATTACTATCACCATATGATCCCATTATTATCTAATCATTGAGCTAATTACTTTGTTACTTTTTCATTACTAGTAAACTAGACAAATAAACCAAATTCAATCTTATAAATTCATACATGTGCGCAAAAATGAATAGGTTCACGGTATTGTATTTGATGTGCCGTCAATACCCCATGTATTCTCTCTCTGTTTTATTTCTATACCTAATCCAAGGAACAACATTTCCTTATTTATTTACTCCCTAGGTCATCACGTGGCCAACAAAAAAGATGGTAGGCCTGGCCCACTTCTAGACACTTTAAAATTATATATTTAAGGTCATGGGTAATATTTATTTAATTTTTTTTGCTCACTAACTACAAAAAAATAATTTTTTAATCCAACAATTAATAAATATATCAAAATGGGTTATTACTGTAATAATCAATACTAGATGTGTCACGATTCAATTTCGGAGTCGTGATGACGCCTGTCGTGGAACCAGGAGAGCCGCCCTTTTTAACTAAGCTAAATTCAATTTCCAGTAAAAATACAATTTTAAACGAATTTATTGATAATACTAAGAATCTGAAGTTTAAAAACAATATTTGAAAAAAATTAAATTTAAAACCTCCAACCCCGGATCCAGTGTCACCAAGTCATGAGCTGCTATAAAAAAAATAAAGAATGAAGAAATAGACAACATATTATCAAAATAAGTGCAACAGGTGAAATAAGGAAGAGAAGACGAGGTCGCGATCGCCAGCTGCTACCTCGACAACCCCAATGAAAACTCTGACAGCTGCTCAATATCCACTATCGGGTCCCGGTGTACCTGGATCTGCACACAAGGTGCAGGGGGTAACGTGAGTACACCAACTCAGAAGTAACGAACCCAAACTATGGATTGAGAGGTAGTGACGGACTAAACCTCAATAATTAAATCATCAACGTACAAAATTTAGGCATGTTCACAGTTTATTAGAAAATAACAACAGAATATACTAGATATACACCTCCATATTTTCTACATGTCAACATGTCATAGTGTGAAAATGTACATAGTGCTCACAACTTTTCCACAGAAGACCACTCAGTACTATATATGGCTCTCAAGCCCAGGAAAGTTCCATATCGGAATATGCAGAAACACCGGTGACCGTAGTCACTCTGTACTGATGGAAAATGCCAGTCCAGCCCCCACGGAGAAGATACATCTCCGGAATGCAACACTCGGACAATATCCATATCCAGGGAAGATCCATCCCTCACATAACATCAGCTTCGGACAAGATCCATGCCCAGGGAAGATCCATCCCTCACATAACATCAGCTTCAGACAAGATCCACTCCCAGGGAAGATCCATCCCTCATCATCAATGCGCTCACTGGGGTGTAAAGACTCCGGAGGGGCCCTAGTGGCCCAGGCCCATATCAAGCCAACGAAGGCATGCTTTTAATATCGATGCGGTGTACAGTCCGATCTCATAACTGTCTCAATAACAGGCTCTGGCCTCACTCAGTCATTACTCTTCAGTCTCACTCACATGGATCAGAAATGCCTCCATCAGCCCGAAACAATGATAAGTATGCATGTAATTAACAATACTGAGACCGAGATATGAAATGATATGGTATAACAGGACTGAGTATATGACATCAAAAAATACAAAATGAGACAGCACTATACGACCACTCGGGTCTCAGTATTTTCAGCGTGAAGCCTAGCATTTATACTTAACATGATTTCTAACATGTTCACAATTACCACATTAATAGAAGCACATATATCAACCTGGAGTAATCACTAAACGATGCCATAGGATAAGCCAGGCCACAATTACTCGGTGCACGCCCGCACGCGCGTCACTTGGCATGTGCGTCACCTCAACAATAGTCATAAATCATTTAGCTCGGGGTTTCGAACCCTCAGAACCAAGTTTGGAAATGTTACTTAGCTCAAAACCGGCTAAAATACTATTCTACAATGCCTTTGCCTCTAAATTCAGCCTCTGAGTGCTCCAAATCTACCAAGTTCAGATTTTTATCATCAAATTATGCTTAAGGAATGAATTCCAATTGCAAAGTACCAAAATTAGCTCAAAAACCCGAAATTAGTCAAAACCCGACCCCCGGGACCGCGTCTCGAAACTCAGAAATTTTTATACAAAATTGTTCTTCATCATCTCACGAGTCCGTACATATAAAGAACACTAAAATCAGAGTTCGTTTGACCCCTCAAGTCGACCCCTAAAGGTCTCAAAATCTAAAGCCCTAACTCCACCTTTTTCTACTGATTTTCATGAATCAAACACTGATATTATGTTCCTTAATCACCTATAACCGAGTTTTAGGGTCCAAAATACTTACCTCAACGAAGAACACTGATTTCCCTTCTTCAAAATCGCCTCCAAGCTCTTTTCCCGTTTAAAAATGGTGTTAAAAGGTCCAATGGCCGCGGAGGGTTTGTTTAAATACTACCCAGTTCTTTATTCATCGCGATCGTGGGACCCACATCGCGATCGCGAAGCACAATTTCTCAGCTGCCCAAAAATATTCTCTGCGATCGTAAACTTAACCACGCGATCGCGGAGCTCCAATTTCCAGCCCACTGCGATTGCACCCCTATTCACACGATCGCGATGACCAACTGCCCTACTCACGCGCCCCCTCATTACACTACGCGACCGCAACATGCTCCACGCGATCGCACTGCTCAACCTGCTCAACCTCTGCGATCGCGAACACACTTGTGTGATCGTAGAGAGAAAAATATGCCCCTCTCAATTTGAACTACGCAATCGCGTCTCTCCTCACGCGATCGAAGTGAAGGATTTCCTACTACACAAAAACCAGAAAACCAGCAATTCTCTAAGGCCCGAAAATACCGTTAACCACCCGAAATCAATCCCGAGCCCCTCGGGACCCCAACCAAACATACCAACACCTCATATATGATCATTCAAACTTAGTTGCACTCCCGAAACACTAAAAATAACATCAAAACACCAAAATCACATAAATTCAAGCCTAAGAACTTTGAAATTTCTAAAATCCACCAATGATGCCGAAACTATCCAAAACAACTCCGATTGACCTCAAATTTTGCAAACATATCTAAAATGACATTACGAACCTGTTCCAACTGTTGGAATTCCATTCCGACCCCAATATCCTAATTTCTACTGCCGACCTGAAATTGCCAAAAACTAACTTTCGCCAATTCAATTCCTAATTCTACACCGGTCCTCACAAAAATATTTCGAACACGCTCCTAAGTCCCAAATCACCTAACGAAGATATCCGAGACATAAAATCCGCATTCTGAGGTCGTTTACAAATTAGTCAACCGTTAGTTGACTTTTCCCATTTTAAGGTTATTTTTAAGATTAAATGGCTAAATTCTCACCACAATCATTCCGATTCTGAGCCTACCAAATCTAACAGATCAAGAACAGTATAACCAACCTATGAAAAGTCAATAACAGTAATTTTTAATGCAAGTTCTACATAACGACCGACCGGGTCGTTACATTCTCCCCCACTTAAACATATGTTCGTCCTCGAACGTGCGTAGAGTTGTTCCAAACACCACCAAAATTGCTGTGTAACCTACCATGCATATATTCGAAGTTTCCCCACGTCACTCTACCCCATATAGGTCTAATAGCATAACACAGTTGAAATTTCAAAATCCAATCTTGACCCATAAACCTTAGAACTAAATTTTCACTTCTGAATCAATTTACAAGATCAAAATCCCACAACTATAAATTGAATAAGTCTGGGCATACTGTAACAAGTCATATCTGTAACCCAAGATGAAATACCATGATACACTACATGACTCAAGCGCTCGTGGCGATAACTCCTAATCACAATAGCTGCTCAGAGCAACCCAATACCGGTACATAACCCCTTATCAAGAAATGCCTCGCTCTTACACTTTCATATACTGCCGATGATGACAGAAACACGTAGAAACTAACAACCATTCGTCCGATCAGTCAGACATGAAGATCCCCTTCCCAAACAGGAATTATAGCAAATTTCTAAGCCGACTCCCGATATTTATCCTTCCAACTATGCTGTAGACAATTCTGAGAATATTCATTCTAGGTCCAATGACCTCTTCTGACATGACACATCAATACAATTCGAAGCCATAACTTGTGCAACTCGTGCACTCAACAACAACATCCCAACATAATCAAAGTATATAAAAGACTCATACGAGAGGACTATTCTGCCATTAACAATTACCCTCACAACATCATGCTAAAAGCCTGGCACACATCGTAAAAATCAAAACACACGAATCCAATACCAAAGGTCATACCCCTACATAACTGCGCTACACTGAGTGATCCCAACGAAACACTAGTTCACATGAAACACTTCAAGCCATCAGTAGATATCATTTACTTAGTCATTTGAAACTGCCAATGCCGCCTAAGAATTTTGACCTTCCTTCCAGAACTGACCCGGGAATTCACACATGCATATCTCGACTCTACACAACGTACCGCATACACCATGCCATCCTATGATAAATATGGAAACTTCATAACCCCTTCCGAGCCACAAGCAACTACGTACCCAACTAGCCAAGATCTTACATTTGATCCCATCTAGAAGCAAAATCACTATACCTCTCATGCTCCTCACGCCAATAGAAAATACACATCTCTAACTGTGGTGGAAACCATCAGGAACTATTCGAATCCCACTTGTACAACACCCAACCGTCAGAACTGAATCCTTCTAACTCAACCATGATACGCAGATCACCAACACCCAAGAGCATTGCCAGGAAACACATGTAGAAAACTCATTACCTCATAAGCATCTAAAGAACTAACTGTATCCCTTACCACACCAGCACCCAAGGGATTAACCCACACCCCCTAGGCAACCAAGCAAACTCCTACTTTACGCACACCACTTCCTTTATAAATAACCTCAATCATGCAATGAGACTCATATCCCCATAGAGTATAATGCAACCTGTATCCAGAATTTTTTTCCATTACTCGAGTCATTCTCAACTCCACCTCTGCAGGTCATAATTGATCCACCAGTATACCCCAAACTGAAACCAATATAGCACATCACGGGCAACCAACTAATCATTAGCAGACTCCCCCACTTGGCTCAAAGCCATAGATCAAAACAAACAGTAACTCACAATGCCCATACGCTATCACTGCCACAATACCGCAGTGGGATTCAACTAAATCCTTGATAAGCTCATACATAACTCAAACCATTAAACATCCAAAATCATCTCCAACCTCGCATTCACCATTGCAATAGTCGTGCCAACTCCCACAAGTGATCTAAACTCAAATTGCAACATATATCAATTACTGGTAAAAGAGAACTTGCTACAAAATAATATAAGAGGTCTTCCCATACACTCACGACCCGAGGCCATATGCAATCTCCAGAAAGAAGTCAAACACTCAACGTCCTCGCTACATATCCAGGCACTCCCTTTTTGTCACAATCAAGCAATATAAACACATCCCACTCTCAAATCACACTCACCACATGGTCGTCTAGTCACCAAGTCTCGTCAATAAGGACACCAACAGACATATAAGTCCCCAATACATGTGCTCACACAAATGAAATCTCGACACTCAAGCCACAGAAAAAAATCCAGCCTCAAGTCCTCCAGACTAGCCCCAAACATGCTAAAATCACATCCCATTCATGGAAGTCACAATCCATCGGTGCACGGCTGATACCGAGCGCTCATGTGCGTGTTTGAATACATGAAAGGAGTTCAAAGAATTACGCTTCAGGTTGAATAAATGGATTCGCACGACAAGAGTTCGAGAATGTGATATTTTCCCTAAAGGTTCTGCAGCCTCTCGAAGATAAGTACAGACGTTTCCGTACCGATCCGCAAGACTCTACTAAACCTTCTTATGACTGGCGAGACCTATTTAACCTAGCGCTCTAATACCATCTTGTCACGACCCAAATTCGGAGTCGTGATGGCGCCTGTCGTGGAACCAGGCAAGCCGCCCTTTTTAACTAAGTTAAATTCAATTTCCAGTAAAAATACAATTTTAAACGAATTTATTTATAATACAAAGAATCTGAAGTTTAAAAAAATTATTTGAAAAAAAACTAAATTTAAAACCTCCAACACCGGATCCGGTGTCACCCAACCATGAGCTGCTATAAGAAAAAATAATGAATGAAGAAATAGACAACTAGTCTCAAAATAAGTGCAACATGTGGAATAAGGAAGAGAAGACGAGGTCGCGATCGCCAGCTTCTACCTCGACAAACCCAATGAAAACTCTGACAGCTGCTCAATATCCACTACCGGTTCCCGGTGTACCTGGATCTGCACACAAGGTGCAGGGGGTTACGTGAGTACACCAACTCAGAAGTAACGGAACCAAACTATGGGCTGAGAGGTAGTGACGGACTAAACCTCAATAATTAAATCATCAGCGTAGAAAATTTAGGCATGTTCACAGTTTATCTGAAAATAACAACAGAATATACTAGATATACCTCCATATGTTCTACATGCCAACATGTCAAAGTGTGAAAATGCACATAGTGCTCACAAATTTCCCACAGAAGTCCACTCAGTACTATATATGGCTTTCAGGCCCAGGGAAGTTCCATCCCGGAATATGCATAAACATCGGTGACCGTAGTCACTCCGTACTGAGGAAAAAGGCCAGTCCAGCCCCCACGGAGAAGATCCATCTCTGAAATGCAACACTCGGAGAATATCCATATCCAAGGAAGATCCATCCCTCACATAACATCAGCTTCGGACAACATCCATGCCCAGGGAAGATCCATCCCTCACATAATATCAGCTTCGGACAAGATCCATGCCCAGGGAAGATCCATCCCTCATCATCAATGCGCTCACTAGGGGTGTAAAGACTCCGGAGGGGCCCTAGTGGCCCAAGCGCAATATCAAGCCAACGAAGGCATGATTTTAATATCGCTGCGGTATGCAGTCCGATCTCATAATTGTCTCAATAACAGGCTGTTGGCCTCACTCAGTCATTACTCTTCAGTCTCACTCACATGGATCACAAATGCCTCCATCAGCCCGAAACAATGATAAGTATGCATGTAATTAACAATACTGAGACTGAGATATGAAGTGATATGCTATAACAATACTGAGTATATGACATCAAAAAATCACAAAATGAGATAGCAATATACGACCACTCGGGTCTCAGCATTTTCGGCGTGAATCCTAGCATTTATACTTAACATGATTTCTAACATGTTCACAATTACCACATTAATAGAAACACATGTATCATCATGGGATAATCACTAAGCGGTGCCATGGGATAAGCCATGCCACAATTACTCGGTTCACGCCCGCACGCCTGTCACTTGGTATGTGCGTCACCTTAACAATAGTCATAAATCATTTAGCTCGGGGTTTCAAACTCTCAGAACCATGTTTGGAAACGTTCCTTACCTCAAAACCGGCTAAAATACTATTTTGCAGTGCCTTTTCCTCTAAATTCGGCCCGAGTGCTCCAAATCTACCAAGTTCAGATTTTTATCATCAAATTATGCTTAAGAAATGAATTCCAATTGAAAAGTACCAAATTTAGCTCAAAAACCCGAAATTAGTCAAAACCCGACCCCCGGGCCCGCGTTCCGAAACTCAGAAATTTTTGTAGAAAACTGTTCTTCATCATCTCACGAGTCCGTACACATAAATAACACTAAAATCGGAGTTCGTTTGACCCCTCAAATCGACCCCTAAAAGTCTCAAAATCTAAAGCCCTAACTCCACCTTTTTCTACTGATTTTTATGAATTAAACACTGATATTATGTTCCATAATCACCTATAATCGAGTTTTAGGGTCCAAAATACTTACCTCAATGAAGAACACTGATTTTCCCTCTTCAAAAGAGCCTCCAAGCTCTTTTCCCGTTTAAAAATGGTGTTAAAAGGTCCAATGGTCGCGGAGGGTTTGTTTAAATACTGCCCAGTTCTTTATTCATCGCGATGACGGGACCCACATCGCGATCGCGAAGCACAATTTCTCAGTTGCACAAGAATATTCTCTACGATCGCAAAATTAGCCACGCGATCGCGGAGCTCCAATTTCCAGCCCACTGCGATCACACCCCTATTCACGCGATCGCGATGACCAACTGCCCCACTCACGCGCCCCGTCATTTACACTACGCGACCGCAACATGCTCCACGCGATCGCACTGCTCAACCTCTGCGATCACGAAACACTTGTGCGATCCCAGAGAGCAAAATTCTACCCCTCTCAATTTGAACTACGTGATCGCATATCTCCTCATGCGATCGCAGTGAAGGATTTCCTACTGCACAAAAACCAGAAAACCAACAATTCTCTAAGGCCCGAAAATACCGTTAACCACCCGAAATCAATCCCGAGCCCCTCGGGACCCCAACCAAACATACCAAAACCTCATATATGATCATTCAAAATTAGTTGCACTCCCGAAACACTAAAAATAACATCAAAATACCAAAATCACATCAAATTCAAGCCTATGAACTTTGAAATTTCTAAAATCCACCAATGATGCCGAAACTATCCAAAACAACTCCGATTGACCTGAAATTTTGCGAACATATCAAAAATGACATTACGAACATGTTCCAACTGTCGGAACTCCATTCCGACCCCAATACCCTAATTTCTACTGCTGACCGGAAATTGCCAAAAACTAACTTTTGTCAATTCAAGCCTAATTCTACACCGGTCCTCAAAAAAATATTCCGAACACACTCCTAAGTCTCAAATCACCTAACGAAGCTATCCGAGACATAAAATCCGCATTCTGAGGTCGTTTACCAATTAGTCAACCCTCAATTGACTTTTTCCATTTTAAGGTTATTTTTAAGACTAAATGGCTAAGTTCTCACCACAACCATTCCGATTCCGAGCCTACCAACTCTAACACATCAAGAACAGTATAACCAACGTATGACAAGTCAATAACAGTAACATTTAATGCAAGTTCTACGTAACGACCGACCGGGTCGTTAGAAGATGGTTTTTCAATTTTATTTTGTATTTGAATGTCATTTACAATATCATAACTCAGACTAATAAGTAAAATTTATATTATGATGGTTTATTATTAAAGTAATAATCAATACCTTATGGTTTTGAAATTATTATTAGAGTGAATACCCTAAAACTCCCTTAAACTATCACGTTGTTGTCACTTACATGCTTAAATTATGTGGTGTCCTCAAAATCTCCTTAACTATATAACCGAGTCTGTTACTTAAATGTCAACAAAATATTCGAAATTATCTAGTAAAGTCATATTTCTTTCGTTTATAACAGAAAGGTCACTGAACTATGTCTAGAACACTCAGAATATCACTCAACCAGATTACTCGAACTTTTGATTGTCATACCTATTTTACCCTCTAAATTACCTACTTTATCTTTTTATTTTTTATTTTTTAATATTATAATTTTTTCTCTCTTTTTAATCTACATTATGGACTTACTTATAGAACAAATAAATTTTATTTATAAAATATAAAATAAATTAGTTTTCTGGCATATATAATGTTAGAATAATATAATTAGGTATAATATTCAAGAATATATAATGTATATTAAAAAGTTTTATTCTAATTGCTTTTTTCACTATCCTCAATATTTTATTATTCCAACATTATATATGCTAAAATAATATTTTTGTTTTTTTCTAATTTATAACTAGAATTGATTTATTCTATAGGTAAGTCCATAATATAAATTAAAAAGAGAAAAATTATATGTGATGACCCAAAAAGGTCATCCCGTATATTTCTAGCTAATTTTATGTTCCGAGGTCGTAAAAACCTTCTTCTATCTCACCTCGATTTGCATGCGCATCCCGGGCGTGTAGCCGAGAAGCCTTTATGTGGGAAAAAAACCTGATAAAAATGATAATTTTATATTAGAAATTTGAATAAAGTTGACTTCAGTCAATATTTTTGGTAAACGGACCCGTGATTTGACGGTCCTGGAGGGTCTGTAGGAAAATATGGGACTTGGGCGTATGCCCAGAATCGAGTTCTAAGGTCCCAAGTCCGAGAAATGAATTTTTAAAGAAAATTATTTTCTGAAAAATATAAAGGTTTTTGAAAATGAAATTTGAGGTGAAACCTTTGTTATGGGGCCCGTATCATGGTTGCGGAGCCCGGTACATGTTTCATATGTCTTATATGTGCTATCTGTGAAATATGGTAAGAAACGGACTTAGTTTGACGTGATTCGGACCTTAAATGCAAAAATTGATGTTTAAAGAAGTTTTGAGAAATTTCATTGATCTTGACGTTTAATTCGATGCTTATAATGTTATTTTGGTGATTTGACTACTCGAATAAGTCCATAGGATATTTTTCAGATTTTGTGTATATTTGATTTTGAGCCCCGTTCACTTCGCAATCGCAGCACTTGTAGACTACACTCTACGCGATCGCATACACACGTTCGCGACCGCACAGTGTTATCTTGACAGTGGCCATTTCTTCTTCTATGCGATCGCAATAATTGGTCCGCGATCGCAAAAGCTAACTTACTCCTTATACGCGATCGCGTAGAGCATTTTAAGACAACTTTATTTTCCTTCTATGCGATCGCGCCTCGATCCCCGCGATCGCGATTCTTTAAAAGCCTGGGCAAATTATAAGTTTCCAAAATTGGGGGTTTCACCATTTTAAACATATTTGGACTTCTAGAACTCGATTTTGGGCGATTCCTTGAGGGAGTTTCACACAAATCGAATGGGTAAATGTTCTTCCACTACAATTAAATATATTTCATGAATTAGTTCTTGTTTTTATCATTTAAATTGTGTTTTGGGTTGAGGGTATTGTGGGTTTTGAAAGAAAACTTCAAAATTGAAAATTCATGATTTGGACGAGCAAATGTTATCGGAATTGGATAAATTTAGTATGGGTGAACTCGTATCGGTATGGGTAATCGAAATTTGTAAAATTTGTGGAGTTCCGAGGTGCGGGCCCGGGGGTCGACTTTTGGGTCGATTTTTATAAATTTGCGAAGATTGAAACTTTATTATTCGGAATCATTCCTTATACGTTTTATATGTATTTTAAAGTTGTTTTAGTTGATTTTGAGCTGTCCGGAGGCCTTTCCGCCCGAGAAGTCTATTTTTTAGTATCGGGTTGTCGTCTTTGAGGTAAGTATCTTGCCAAACCTTGTGTGGGAGAACTACCCCTTATGATTGAGTCTTCTATGTTGATTGTAGTCCGCGTACGCGAGCTGACGAGTGCGTACTCGGACTTATTTGTAAATAGATTGCCCTTTAGGGATTTTTATATCCTTATGTTCCCCATATATGAATTTCACTTGTTATATCTGAATTCCTGATTGCTAGTTTCATCTCTTCATGCTCAGATTAGAAGTACATGCCTAGCATTCCTTGTTTCTTATTTGATTTTATTTGACTTAAATGAAGACTTTGTTTTTCCTACCGTTATATTATATCTTTCTTCATACACTGCCTATGTGACTAAAACTAGTGTAATCTCGCCCTATAAATGTCTAACAAGTAATTGGAATATCTATACATTGGTCAAGCATGCCCGTGAGTCGTACGTTGTGATTTAAATGATTTTTCTCTTAAGTACTACTTAGGTTTAATTGATGACCGTCCATGTTGATGGTATTCTTTGATGATTCCTATTTATTGAGCATTAGTTCAAACTGAGTTTATTCGGTGAAGCTAATTGTGTATGTGAGATTGGTTATAGTTGATTCCCTTGTCGGGATGATTTGGTTTCTTGGCTGCGAACTTGAATGTATAGAATTGTTGCTATATTTTCCTTGTCTTCCCCTCGTTATGTTGTTCTCTCTTTGTGCTTGGCATTCCTCTCAGTGGCTACTTCTTATAATTTTTTTTACCACTTTTGTGATTTAAGTCTTTGTATTGCTTTGCTCATCGCACTTTGCATTCGGCCTTGTTTGCCTTTGCGTCGGTTGTGGCGATATGTGTTGTTTCTGTCGCATTCTGGTTGTTTTTCTCAGTGGTTGAATTGCATATTTAAATTGGGACTACGGATAGAGATCCGGGAGCTTTCCCCCTGTACTACATTGCATATTTAAATTGGGACTACGGACAAAGATCCGAGAGCTTTCCCCCCTGTACTGCATCGCATATTTAAATTGGGACTACGGACAGAGATCCGGGAGCTTTCCCCCTGTACTGCATCGCATATTTAAATTGGGACTACGGACAGAGATCCGGGAGCTTTCCCCTGTTGCATCGCATATTTAAATTGGGACTATGGACAAAGATCCGGGAGCTTTCCCCTATACTGCATCGCATATTTAAATTGGGACTACGGACAGAGATCTAGGAGCTTTCCCCATGTACTGCATTGCATGACAAATTCTGAGTTGCGGACTGAGTTCCGGTAGTTTTATCATTGAGGAGATTTGGATCGAGAGATATAAATATATATATTGAAAAGTATAGCTTCAAAGCAATTATCTCCAGGAAAAGTTATGTCTAAAGGACTTCTATTTCGAAAGTATACTTGAAAAGCATTTGTCTTGCAAAATAATGATATTTGAAAGAGCAGTATTTGGGAAAGTATATTTTGAACATCGCGTATTTTGATGATATTTGAAAGAGA
>ML409261.1:597-49816 GCA_005239525.1 Nicotiana knightiana | reverse complement strand
CCCCGTATTTTGAAGAGACTATGTTATTAAGATTTCTCTTTATAAAAATATATAGATATACATTCAGATAAAGTATGTTTCAAAGAGGAAATTTCTCTATTCCAAAATGATTATATCTTTGAAGCTTTCAAAATAAACTCACGATTCAAAGGCTTTCACTCGAAGGTTGACCAGTTTTATTGAGTTTATTGGCTAAGGCTTGACGTAAATAAATTGATATAGTGCTGAGTTGCTAGTGCTTTTATTGGGTTGTGATTCCCGCCGTTTGGATTGCATTCTTTTCATTCTCTTTGCGTATTTCTTCTATGATGTCCATTGATCGTAACTATTGAATTTTCTTCCGTATTATTCGATCTTATCGTTAATTATATTGAAATATTTAGATAGATATTATGTTTCGGTCATTTATACATTTATGCCTTTTTACTTATTATACCGATGGTGTCTTGACTAGTCCTCGTCACTACTTCACCGAGGTTAGTCTTGATACTTACTGGGCACCGCTGTGGTGTGCTCATACTACACTTCTGCACATTTTTGTATGCAGATCCAGGTTATCGTTGTTAGCAGATGCCCAGATCATTGCTGAGGAGACTCAAGGTAACCTGTTGCTGCATTCGTAGGCATCGGAGTCACCTTCCTGTTTTATTCTATTCAACTATACTTACTTATTCCTAGACAGTTGTATTTAGATTTGATAGAAGGATTTCGTAGAGTTTATGACTTGTATTTACAGGATTTTGGGAAATTGCAAACTCCGTCAAGATGTCTATATCGAGACTGTTATAATTCCTTTATTATTATTGTTGTTGTTTAGTCTAAATGTTAGGCTTACCTAGTCCTTAAGACTAGGTGCCATCACGATACCCAACATAGGAAAATTTGGGTCGTGACATTATAATATTTAAAAAGTTTAAAAAAAAAGAAGACAAAAGTTGATCATTTAGAGGTAAAATAGGTATTTGGCAATTAAAAATTTGAGTGATAAATAGGTATTTGGCAATTAAAAATTTGAGTGATCTTCCGAGTACTATAGACATTGTTAAGTGACTTTGTTGTTACAAACAAAAGAAAAATGACTTTAGTAGGTAATTTCGGATAATTGAGTGACCATTTATATTTTCTAAAAGAAAACTCGTCAAATTTTTAAATAACCGACAAAAACATAATAGTTCAGGGGATATAGTTGAGGACTTTGGGACACTCTTATTATTATCAACATTGTAGCATCTGTAAACTTAGAAAGTTTTAATTAAAGGAAATTTTACTTCCTATAGCAAAGCTTTACGTCTTATTTATTATAAATAAAAAAAATTTAAAATATTATTTTCTACAGCTATCTTTTAGTTTTTACTGCAAAATATGTATTTATGATCACTTTTTACCATTAAGCCATTAAATACATTCTCTAATGTTTTCTCTCTCATTCATTATAGAAAACTACCTCTTTATTAAACATTAGTGTATGTTCTTGTCAAACTGATCAAACTAATTTGCTTCATTCTCGGATGGAAACTCTTGTTGATAATGGCGTGATGACGATGCCAATGATGATTACTGTCGTTTTTATATTGTTGTAGTTTTCTTGATAGAGTAGCGTGATTATTGTGATTAAAATCTCATATTAAAAGAATTTCATTTTGCTTGTCAGTTTTGTAGTTTCTCACACTTTGACCTTCATCTTTTACTGGACGGTAGTCGGTAGAAGTTGGCTTCTTAATGATGCAGAAATGGTTAACTTGATCTTTTAAACAGAAAAGAGTGCAGCCTGTCATTTCCTCGAAGAGTATTTCTACCCTGGCTGGCTGATACATCCGGTGGCGGAGGCAGATTCTTTCCGAAGGGAGTTCAAAAAAAATAAAAAATGATTATAGCTAGTGAGAGTTGAACCTATGACCTTACAAAGGATTGGAACCTCCTTGATCATTAAGCTACACTTTTGGGTTGTATCACGGGGATTCAAAACGTAATATATAGAGATAAAAAACAGATTGTACCTTATATATACAGCATAATTTTTCGGCGAAGGAGGTTAAGGTGAATCTCCTTCCGCCCCCTAAATCCGCCCCTAGATACATCCTTTTGTGACTATATACAACCATCTGATGTATTTGGAAGTATTTATATGTATTTGAGTTCATACAACAACATTTTTAAATGCATCAATAACTTTTAGATGTATTTAGATTTTGTTAGAGAAACATAGCATGAAGGAGAGCAAATATTATGAATACAATATTATAGTGTTTTTTTAAATTCTACCATGAATACATTATACAACTAGCCAGAATACATATCCATACAGTTGGATACAGCAAATTGGTGAAGAGGTTGTAAGTATATACCACGAAAAAAAGGATGAATGAAAGCTCTGAATATTGCTATGTTTTTGGGTGTTTTTCGTCTGAGAAATCTTTTCCTTAACTTGATTAATAATTTTACGTGTTATAATTGAGCTTGTTGAGTTATATTAGGAGTCTATCACATTAATTCATTCATTTTTCGTTTTTAAACAGCTGGAAAAGCCAATTTTTATGCAGATGTCGTTACTGTATTCATAAATACATCTCGCGAATACATATGAATACAGCGGATGATAGCTGGCATGCCCTGTTGTTTCTCCGAGTTTTGTTGTTGTAGTATTCGTGAATACAGTAGCTTGAATACATCGAATACATTTCATAACAACTAAAAAGATAGCTATAGAAAGTAATTAAGTAAATGATAGCTATAGCAAGTTAATAGTCACTAAATAATAGTGGTTTCTGAAAATTTCTCCTAAAGGAAATTTTTACTTCTCCAGATGTCGTTACTATATTCATGAATACATCTCGGGAATACATATGAATACAACGGATGATAGCTGGCATGCGCTATTTTTTCGCCGAGTTTTGCTATTGTGTTCGTGAATACAGTAGCTTGAATACAAATACAGTAGCTTGCACATATCGACCTATCCAAATGGCCTAATGCGCATGGTTGGACTTCACAGCCCAGCTATTCCCAACTAGCCCATGTATGCAACGATTTTGCAGAAATGACACCAGGTAGACACTCTAATGGGATGCTATATAGGAATTAGCTCGTACTTCCTTAATTTAGTTTTTCATGACAAAAACGTCCTGAATTGTCCTGAAATTAAGATTTTTAGTATAAAATTTCAGAAAAAAGATTAAATACCGATTAATATCTAAATAAAGAATGGCTATCAATGCACATGCCCCAACAATTCTCACTTCCAAAGGGAATTATTATGTTATATATTAACCTACAAGTAGGGGTGTTCATAAAAATCCGAAAAACCGAACCAAACTAAAAACCGAACCAAACTGACCCAAAAAATCGATACTTTTTAGGTTTGGTTTGGTTTTGGTTTTGAATTTTAAAAATCGATCAAATTTGGTTTGGTTTTGGTTTTAATAAAAAAATAACCGAAAAAGACGAATCAAACCGACTATAGAAGTAGCAATTTAAATTTATTATTACATCTATATATATGTATATTTTTATATAAAGTTTCTAAAATATTATGGTACATATTAGTCGTTTGTATTTTAAGTCTAGTTCTTTGCTATTACAATAATCTAACTATTTTCCGTTACATTCTAGTTTGATTGATAGTTTGCTTTTACTAAGTACAAGAATTATTTCTTGTTAAAAATAATCGATTTTTAATTGAGTACTTAAATTATTCATCACTATTTTATTCAATTATCATCAATATATCATGGTAAATGATAGATTTCTCAAAGAGCAATTGGTTTGATAGTGTTACGTTGAAAATGTAGTCGCCGGAATATGTGTTTTGTAGTGTATGTCTCATATTTAAGAAAAAACCCAATAAATAACCGAAAAAACTGAAAAACCGATAAAAACCGACAAAAACCGAATCGCTAAAAAACCAACTTAATTATTTTGGTTTGGTTCCAATATTTTAAAGACTGACTTACTTGGTTTGGTTTTTTTAGGAAAAAACCGAACCAAACCGAACCATGAACACCCCTACCTACAAGGAAAGGAGCTCATTTTAACAATGACCCATTATGTGATGACCAGATAGGCCATTTATAGTTTTACCTTTTATTTCTGTATTTCGAGACCTTGAATAGCTCTATTTAGCCTTTCTCGATTTGCGTGCACAGTTCGTGTCTTTTTTCTGAAGGTGTTTATGAGAAAATTGATGAAAATATGAAATCGTGCCTTTGACTACGGTCAATATTTTGTGTAAACGGACCCAAATCAGTATTTTGACAGACCAGGTGGGTTCGTACCCTGATTTGGGACTTGGGCGTATGCCCGGAATCGAATTTGAAAGTCCCTATCCTGAAATAGCACAATTTGTTGGAAGCTAGCACTTTTAAGGTTTAAAAAATTTTAAGTTTGACTTTGTTGTTACCGGGTTCGAATTTTAGTTTCGAAACTTATTATGAGTTCATTATAGTATTTCTAACTTGCCTTCAAAATTTGGTGCAAAACGGAGTTGATTTGACGTGATTCGGATGTCCGGTTGAGAAATTGCATGTTCTTAAGTCTCATTGAAAATTTCATTTGTTTTGGTATCTGATTCGTAATTCTAGGTGTTATTTTGGTATTTTGATCGCACGATTGAGTTCGTATGATGTTCTTGGGCTTGTGTGCATATTTGGTTTGGAGTCCCGAAGGCTCGGGTGAGTTTCAGATATGCTACGGACCTTTTGAACTTAAGAAAATTTCTGGTTTTGGCTTCTGCTATCAGCTGGTGTGTCCTTCGTCGTAATCGCGAAGATACTCCAGCGAAGCAAAGAGTAGTTTGGGACTGGGTGGATTTTCTCTTCGCGAACGCGAGATACTGGACGCGAACGCGAGATACTGGATGCGAACACGAAGTGTAGGGGGCATTGCCCTACGCGAACGCGTCTGTTCCTCCACGAACGCGAAGCATTGTGGGCTTTAGGGGAGTTGGACTTGTGTGCTATGCGAACGCGATCAGTAGGTCGCGAACGCGATTGTCAGGAGGGAAGAACCATCGGGAACGCGGTGCACATCTCGCAAACGCATAGGCCAATTGGGCTATTGTGCATCGCGAACACGGCAGGCCCATTCGCGAATGCGAAGAAGGCCTGACGCTCCGATCTTAAAATATTTTAAAACACGGGATTTCACCCTCTTTTCATTAGAGCTCGTCCTTGAGATGATTTGGGAGAGAAAATTCATCACCCTTTCATAGGTTAGTGTACTTTAACTTATTTTCTTCCATTTCCTTCATTACACATTAACTTTTAACCTTAATCTATATTTTTTTCATGGTAGAAAATTAGGGATTTGGGATGAATTATGGGGGAGGGTTTACAAATTTGGGATTTAGACCTCAAATTGAGGTCAGATTTCGAAACTCATTACATAATTGGGCTCGAGGGAAATGGGTAAATGGGTTTTGATCCGAATCTCGGGTTTGACCAAGCGAGCCCGGGGTTGACTTTTGTTGACTTTTTGGGAAAAGTGTAAAGATCTTAACTTTATGTCTTGTAATTGCTTTCTCTAACATTATCTGATGTTGTTGAGTCAATTTTGGTTAGATTCGATTAGTTTGGAGGCGAATTTTAGAGGAAAAGCCTCGGTAGAGCTTTGATTTGCTTGCGGAGCGAGGTAAGTGTTGGGTCTAACCTTGATTTGAGGGAATTAGGAACTCTTGAGCTATGTGCTATGTGAATTACATGTGTAGTGGAATATATACGAGGTGAAGAGTGTATATGCCATCAAAATATTTGTTTCCATGCTTTTCCGTATTTCGTTAATTATTTTATTCCTTGTCTCAAGTGTTACATGCTTTAATGGTTTCCTATGCCTTAATTTCCTTCTTGTCATTTGTTATTTTCGCATTAAAATGTGAGTTTCTCCCATACTTCCATGATTTAATTGCAACTTGCCTTAATTGTATTACTTGCTTTAGCTGTCATATATTATGCTTGTCTTGTTGCTTAGTATAAATTGTTGCACTTCTTGATTTGGTACGAGATTTTCTTTATGAATTTGCTTTCATATTCCTTATTTGTGGAGATTCTTGTGATTCGAGTTGTTTAATTAATTTCATTTATTGATTTGTTGTTATGGATCGGGTTGCACGCTGCAACAGGTGGAATAAGTGAGGTTTGATATTGATATGGTGAGATGGAGTCGCGCCGCAACTTTTTCTTTACTTGTGATTATTGTTATTATTATGGTGAGATAAAGTAGGATCTGTTTGTATGGTGAGATCGAGTTGCGCGCTGCAACGGTTTATGTGTTTTGCATTCCTTGTTGTAGTGTTTTGGCTTCGGTGTTCTCGTACGAGATTCCGAGGATTGGTATTTCTTTACTGTTTTCGAGGATCGATTTTATTTTCATGAGTTAACTGCATTATTTTCGTGTATTCTTTTCCTGTCGTTTTTATTATACTGCGTACAGGTTATTGTAAGTGACCCACCTTAGCCTCGCCACTATTTCGTCGAGGTTAGGCTCGACACTTACATAGTACATGGGGTCGATTTTACTCATACTACACTACTTCTTGTGTGGATTTTGGATTCGTTCCCAGCGGTGGTTAGTAGATTCCTCAGGTTCACTATTGGACGGAGACTTGAGGTACATCTGCTCAGCGTTCCCGCTCTGAAGTTCCCGTCTACCTTATCCTAATTGTTTATTTCTTTCCAGACAGTTTGACTTTCATTCAGACCATCATCTGCATTATTCTAGTCGCTCGTGCACTTGTGACACCAGATTTAGGGTTGTATCTTAGATATTACGATTGTTATGACTTTTCACACCTTATTTTAGTTCTATTTAAGTTATGTCGGTTTAATTGATATCAGTTAATTTGTTTTTGTTAAAAGTAACTAAAAATTATTCTAATGTTAACTTTTTTAGTAAATGAAATATTAAGTGCTATTACGAATCCAAGGATGAGAATTCTCGCACGTCACACCTTCTTTCCCTATTGATATAAAATAATGGTATGGACCGGCAATGATAGTTTTCAGATATTATGATCAAGACCCAACTCCATTAAACTCTCTGACAAAAGCATGAACGTGGATATTTGCAAGACACAAATTAATTCAAAGAGATGACAAGACAACCTTTAATGTATGTTCCCTCCTTTTTAAATTGTGTGTCATAGTTTGAATGGGCCAAAATTTAAGATAAAAGAGAAAAAAAAATTAACCAACGTAGTCACACAAAAAATAGTCGGAATATATATATATATATATATTAGTGTATGTATTAAATATATAATTTATGTATACGATTAGGAAAGTAAACATTAAATTTGGCGAGCTATTAGAACCGGAAGGGGACCTATGTGTTATAGTAAAGGGCACTGATCCTGTAAGCTTCGGCACAAATCTTGTATATATATATATATATATATATATATATATATACATATTAGTGTATGTATTAAATATATAATTTATGTATACGATTAGGAAAGTAAACATTAAATTTGGCGAGCAATTAAAACCGGAAGGGGACCTATGTGTTATAGTAAAGGGCCCTGACTCCGTAAGCTTCGGCAGAAATCTTGTATATGTATATGTATACACCTTGAAAATGATTAATTTAATGTACTTGACATCCTGAACATTAAAATTTTTTAAAGGATATCGATTGCAGAATATTATGTTCCATCACGTAAAAATTCTAGGTCCACCGCTGACTCGCAGAAAGGAAAAAAGAAATGTTACTTCATAAATTGAAATGATGAGCAGCTGACCTTAAGTACACTAAGCTACGGAAACAACTTTCTTAAGAAAAAAAGGAGAGGCAGAGGCATATGGAAAACAAATCAGAAAAGAAGCCTCGAGTTCTCTGCCTCCATGGCCATGGAGCCAGTGGTGAAATATTGAAGAAAGAAATGGAACTTGGTTGGCCACAAACTGTACTTGAGAAACTCGATTTGGTGTTCTTAAATGGACCTTTTCTACTTCAAGACAAAGTCGACTCTCATGGCATTTTTCATCCACCCTACTTTGAATGGTTCCAAAATGATAAGGTTGTACCTCTTTCTTAACCTATATATAGTTATTTAATATCGAACGAGTTCAATGTTAAAAATATAGCATTTGTGTTTATGTACGTAAATTTTGAGTCGAGGATCTATCAGAAATAACCTCTTTACTTGCATAAAAGTAGGATAAAACTACATACTTACTATCCTTCTCAGACCCCACTAGTAAATTAACTGATTATGTTGTTGTAGTTGAATCCAATGCTATAAATCTTAAAGGTTGAACTCATAAAATGTAATTCTAGAATCCAAACTCTATTCAGGGGATCAGTAGAATCAAGAGATTCGGCCGGGTCGAACCTTATATCTACGTACATATATGTGTGCGTCTGTGTGAGAGTGGAGCTAAATTTATATTGAAGAATCCACTCTTTTACTCAAAACATATAGCGTCTAAATTTTGGATTCGCCATTGCTAAGAGAGGTCCACTCTTGTTCCGAAAATAAAGCAAGAAGCTAATTAAATTGAACTATTTGTATAAACATAGAAACTGTATATTCATTGAACTACTGATGGTGGATGTTTTGATTTTAAATCTTTCACTAATTTGGTATAATACAATTTACTATCATGTAGGACTACAAAGAATTTTATAATTTCGATGAATGTGTTGAATACGTAGAAGCTAACATGGAGAAGTATGGACCATTTGATGGTGTTCTAGGTTTCTCTCAGGTAAGTATTATTATTCCATTCTTGGATTCTGAGATAAATTAATGAAAATTTTCGTTTCTATTACTTCTATTTTAGGGAGCAGTTTTAACTGCATCAATGCCTGGAATGCAAAGGGAAAGAGTGGCTCTGACCAAAGTACCAAATATAAAATTTGTGATCATAATATCAGGGGCCAAATTTGGAGGGCGTGAACTTGGATTGCCCAAGCTTGCTGCTAATGCATTTTCTTCTCCAATCGAGTGCCCATCTCTACACTTCATAGGTACTAATTTTTGCTTTTCTTGCTCTTCAGCCCTTTGTTGTTTGGTTCTGTTACTACTTTGTTACACCAAAAAACAGCAAAAGAAATAATATATATATATATATATATATATATATATACACACACACTTGGATGTGTCTGGTATTTGGACCAGACATATAAATACAAATAACTTAATCATGGTATATTTAGTTTAATTTCTGATTCTTATGATTAAGAAGTTTAGTCTGATGCAAGCACTTAGTGTGAGTGAGTATTCTCCACAAAACAAAGTTATCATAATTGTTTACTCTAAAATTTGAATAACAATTAAATTTATATTGTGATTTTAAGGATATGTGATTTCGACCAATACCAATTGATAAACGAGAAGATAAATGAATGAATTAAACTATAAATTAAATCAAACCAGTATCTTCGACCTCGAATTGAAGCAATCTCGAGGTGATATCGTAAGAACTGTAAAAAATAAAATAACCCTGATGAACAGTAAGTATAGCAATAAGCAAGAAGAAATGATTGTATATATTTTTCTCAGTGAGCAATGATGATTGCAAATGAATGGAGTTCCACTTTATATAATAGAGTAGTCCTAATTAAGGTATACTTCTAATTACAGTAGGAAATCATATAAACAACTGATTAAATGCTATAGATTTGATCCGTTCCGAGATTCACACCACGATCCTCGACCAATCGCGGATATCTCGCCTTTTCCATTACAAGGCTATCTCGATATTATTCGAAGTCTATCTCTGCTGGCCTTGATTGATATCGACCTCGATCAGGAAAGAGGCTTCAACCTCGGACTCGACGTCTTAGCTCTTTGACATAACGTCCCAATCTCGATAAAATGGTAAAATCGGGTATGCCTCGATTTATACCGTATACAGATAGTCCTCTCGTTTTTAGAATATAATGAGAAGAAACGACTTAAGCCTTAATTTTCTTATGACCTCGATAATAGTGATGTCATCCTCGTTACGTAAACGGTGAAAGTGACTGAAACATCCCGTCGATACAATTTCCCAAATCATTAATGCGCGTCACTGGGTGGTCGGCCACTAGTGTCGTCGAACCGTCACCATAATTCTATAAATATGGACTCCTTTGTTGAATCTAAACTTTTACTTTCATCTTAATCAATTCACCAAAATTTTTAACTCTCTCCATCTCTTTCCTTTTATTACTCCTTAAGCCAACTTTGTTAGTTTCAAACCACCAGAACTCAATACTTTCCTCTCTCTTCTACTTGTATCAATAGTGAAAACTTCCAAAACTGTTCCTCAAAAGGAAAAGACTTATTCATCTTCTTCACGGACGGTCGGTGATAAAATGCCGGCGGAAACGCTCCCTAGTGAGTATGTTCCCGTGCGTCCTAAAATCCGTCTTCAAAGTCGAGAACCCTCCATCGGTCCCTGGATGATGCGAGCACGTATCGAGATATGTCTGCTCGATATTAGTGGGCTATCTCGAGGACGTTAAAAGGGATTGTAAGTGGGGGGACGAAGTTGTTGTACAGATCCCTTCTATTGAAGAAAGTATTACCACCCACGTGGAGGGGTTTCTAAGTGTTTACACTTACCCTTTCACGTTGGGTCCCCTCGATCAAGTTATCATAGATTTCTGCAAGAGGTACCAACTGACCCTCGGCCAAGTTATTCCTTCCTTCTGGCGCATCGTAATCATGCTCCGATTCTTCTCCAGCAAAATCGAGGGGTTGTCGTTCACCCTCAACCATCTCATCAGGTTATATCGACCCTGAATCTTTCGAGGGTCGATCAAGCTTCAACGTCGAGCAACCAAGGAGTTGTTCTCGAGTATTGACGAGTTCAAGGACCGAGGGTGGATGAGTCAGTTTGTTTGGGTGAGGATTTGTGGCCTTATCCCGAAGGATAAATTGCCATTCCCCGAGAAGTGGAACCCAGAACATAAGTAACATTTTACACGTTTGTTTCCTTATTCTATTTTTTTGGCTTCTTTAAACTTCTTCATTTGTCTTGCAAAGGCTTCTTGGATGCCTCGAGCGGTTCCTGACCTCGAGGATTGGGTTAGGAAGTTGGCCTCGACTTCCTCTTATGTTGAGAGATGTTGGCGCGACTTGGCAAAAGTCAAATGGGAGTCAAAGAATCACAGTGAGTTTCTCTTCCTTATTTTCGAGATATTGATCACATTTATTTTCTTTACTCAATTTCTTTTCGTGCAGGCCTGAACAAGGACGCGGTCTTGAGGCCTCCGAGCGACGAGGAAGAGGCTAAGTCCCTGGTTCCGAAGCCGGGGAAAGATAACAAGAGGAAGAGGGTCTCGGAGTCCGAGGACACCAAACCTAAAAAAGCTCCAGCTCAAAGACGCAGGGGGAGTTTCATCGCTCTAACTGTAGAGTCAGTCCAACATCTGAGAGAAGAAGAAGAAGAAGAAGAAGAAGAAGAAGAAGAAGAAGAAGAAGAAGGAGGAGGAGGAGACGACTCGGCGTTGGTGATTCAACCAAGAAAGACCGCCGAGGCCGCTAAGCCCTCAAACTGGAGGCGGTTGTCGAGACCTAACCTCGTGATGAGGAGGCTTCGAAGAAACATTCGGGGGAAGTCCCCGAATCGCCTGAGGTCGAGATTGTCCCTCAACTAGCAACAAGCTTACCGAAAAGGGCCAGTTCTGAGACCCCCAGAGCCAAACATAGCGCCCCGAGTGACTCGCTCGGGGCAGTGACAGCAGGTCACTCGCCTTCTCTACCGGCGTTCTCCGAGGAAACAATAAGAGAAGCTCGGGCTATAAGGACCCCCGACGTAGGCGGAGTCCCCAGTGAAGAGGATCCCTTTCGGGATTGCTTTACCGGGGTCGATGATGCCTCTGACCTCAATAATGCGTCTACCCTCTTCGAAGAGGCCCAACACCTACTATCTCGAGTAAGCGTTAATTTCTGTTGTTGTAATTTTCTCTCACCTTGCCTTCTTTCTAACTTTCATCTTTTCTCATATAGGCCTTCTCCAAGTCTCAGGCTGACTTAAACCAGTGTGAGGATGAGCTTCAAAAGCTTTTGGAGGAGAGAAGTGCTCTCAAGATCCTTTGTGGGCAGAAGGATGAGGAGCTCAGGGACCTCCAAGCCAACTTAGCCAAGGCACGTAAGGAGGAAGCTGAGTTGAACGAGCAGGTAACTTTTCTTTTGAAAAAATACGGGCTCAATCCAAGGGTGGAATCTAACGTTTCGATGTCTCAGCAGCAACAGAAAATTGAGAGGAAAGAGTTGTTCCGAAGGGAAGTCGATCAAGTTAAAGCTAACTGAAAAAGGTGGAAAAAGGGCATGGACCGCTTTTCTACGGAGATAGATGCTACCTTGGCCCAACTATTATCGTCCGAAGTTCAACTTCGAAGTTCTAGGGAGAAAGCTCAGCTCAGGCCAAAAGGATCGAGGAGCTCGAGGCTGACCTTGCTAAGGCCCAAACTGAGGCCGAAAAAGTGAAGGTTGCGGCCGATAAATTGGTGGCCATATATCTGGTTGATGCCGAGGCCGCTCAAGAACAGTTGAGGGAGGCAGTTGATTGAATTTATTAGACTTACGACCTGGCCAAACACAAATCTCGAATTGAACCCTCGAGGAGATCCATGCTCGAGGTTTTGACCTCTCTGAGGAGATAGTACAGGAAAAGGTGCATGAAACTGATGCCAGGCTGCTTGTCTCTTCAGATGAAGACGATGATGATGAAGGTAGCAAAGGAGGGTCCGATAATGGCGAGAGTCCCGAAGAAGAAGCTGTCCCCGAGGAAGAAGTCGCCCCCGATCATAGTTAGGACTTGTACTTTTTCTTTTCTTTTTTTTGCAAGACCTTTGTCGCTCTTTTGTACATACTTTTGTTCAAGTATATAAAAATATTTCCTGTTTGAATTACTTCTTGATTTTGTCTTGTGATAACTCCAAATTTTCTTTGTGCCTTTGTAAAATTTTATAATTAGTTCAAGACTTTGGATTTGGGCAATATGACCGAAGTCATACTAATACTTCTTTCATAGACGAGTTCGAGTAAAACTCGAACTCGAAGTAATAGAACCCTTAGGTTCGTATCGAATGAGGACGGGTCCTCGAACTGTAGTCGAGCAAGTTTTTACTCAAGCTCGAAGTAGTGAAACCCTTAGGTTCGGATTGAGTGATGATGTATTCTCGAACTCCAAGATGTAATGGCCCTTAGGCTCTTTGAATCAGGCCGATATGGCTTTAAAAGAATGGCTTTTTTCCCTTTTTTCGGCTTAAAGACTTTATAAAAATTTTGTTGTGCCTTAGCATGAATTTTTTACCCATTGGATTTTCTGAAGAGTTTAATAATGATCGAAATCCCTTTATTTTTTGTGCCTAGCACAAATTTGTATTTAAATAATTCGATACCTCTTAAGGTTTTTCAAGGGCTGATATTACCGAAGCCCTTTAATTATTTTGCCGAGGGTAGCCCTTTTTAACTAGTTTTTCAAAAAATTCGAAGGCCTGTTTTTATTGCGGGATTTAGAAGTCTCCGAACCACATTAGTTTGGCTGTATCCTTTGGGTATTACTCTTGGGCTTATTTTTCCAATAACACTTCGAACTTAGTCCCCGACAATGGTGGCCTTGGCCAATAAATCGAGGTTGCCTCATTGAGATCTTACGGATTTGAAGTTAGATAGTTCGAACATGTTGATTTTCGATGTCAATCCCCGAGTATGGGGTTGATCGTTCGCGGTGTAGTTGCACTCGGCCCTTGAGCCATTTTTCACAAAAATCATAAGTACGGAGCTTGCAAAGTAGAAAATTTTCATTAAGGGACAAGGTATCTGGTAAGGAAAAATAATTCTTTGAATATTTCATACATGCGTACATGGTTTATTGTTAGGGATCAAACGATCTATATGGACACAGTTCATTCGACCATTGGCCCATTACAAAGTTTTCCTACAGAGACCCAATCGACATGAAGTATTTTCCTCGAAAATGTAACATCTGAGGGTGATGCCTACCGGTATTCGAGGTTGATTGTAAAGAAACCTCGGATGCTCTAAGTCAGTACGAACAATGGTTGCCTCGTTAAAAACCTTGTCAGAAAAACCCATTTGGGATAAAAATCGGTCGAAGGGAAAAAGAGTGCAACGTGTGCTTTAAGTTCCTAATATCTTCCTGCTTGATGAGAACTTCGATTAATTCGCCCTAACGCTTGAAAATAAGTTAGTGTAAAATGTAAATAAAAAAGGAGAAGGTCATACCTTAACAATAATATTGCTTGAGGAGTGAGATGTTCCAATTATTCGGTAGCTGCTCGCCGTTTATCGTGCCCAGCTTGTAAGACCCCTTTCCAACGATATCGAGGACTTGATAGGGTCCTTCCCAATTTTGGCCGAGTTTTCCTTCATTAGGATCTCGAGTGTTGGTGGTGACTTTTCGCAGGACTAAGTCTCCGATTCTGAAGTGGCGAAGGTTGGTTCTTCGATTATAATATCTTTCGATGCATTTTTTTTGCACGGTCATTCGAACGAGGGAGACTTCTCATTTTTCATCTAATAGTTCGAGGCTAGTATTCATAGCCCCGTGATTTGATTCTTCCGTTGTGTGTCGAAATTTAGGGCCAGGTTCCCCGACTTCGACCGGAATCAAGGCTTCAACGTCGTATACTAAGGATAACGACATTGCCCCCGTATTGGATTTCGACGTTATTCGATATGCCCAAAGGACTTCAGGTAGAATCTCTCTCCATTTCCCTTGGCGTCGTTCAACCTTTTCTTCTGATTCTGAATGATGGTTTTTTTGTCGATTCAGCTTGCCCATTTCCGCTAGGATGATATGGTGTCAATAAGATTCTTTTTATTTTCTGATCTTCGAGAAACTTTGTTACCTTTCTGCCGATGAATTTCTTTCCGTTGTCGCATATAATCTCGGCAAGTATTGATCACGCTCAACTATGTCTAATAAAAAGACTAAGTGGGCGTTGCAAATATAATCCGGGGTATTATGCCTAGAGTCGATCCCACATGGAGTTAACGTATCAAGCAAGCTGTCAAAATTCTAAAATTTCACTTGATGTTGTTTAAACTACTACAACCGAATGAAAATATTAAAACTAAAGATTAACTACAATAAGGTGTAAACAATTGTAATAAAGGTCTAAGGTTATGGTTTCCCCCGTTGGTGAACTTCCTTCTCGGATACTTCTTATAGTTCGATTAGTTGACTCTATCAATCATGAACACTCTATCTACCATAAATCTCTCTCAAGTAATTGTGATAATTTACTAGACGCACTCTCTCAAGTTACGCTAGCTAGATTGCATTACTGTTCACTTTAGATTGCACCCGAGGTATCGTTATCTCTAATCCAACCTCTAAACCCTCGGTTATGACTTTCGTCTATACTCCGGAAGTGATGTTGTTCAAACAACTACCTAAATATGCACTCTCTCTCAAGTAGATACATAATAAATAGGAACAGCTAATTGAGGGCCCTTCAATCAACTACAACAAGAACGTAGTTGAACAAATAGAGATTAATCAACCAATCAAAACTATATTAATAACACAATAAGTTTATCCCCCAACGGGTTCCACCAAAACCCTAGATAAAAGAAATTAGCTAAACATGTTCGTAAGAATCAAACCCAAAATAACTTGCATAATTAAACTACAAAGTAATGAATAAAAGATGTAAAAATCAATGTTTTGCTTCTCCGAGCCGTATTCCACAGGCGTCTCTTGTCTCTAATGGCATCCCTCTCTCAAGTTGTGTTTTTGGGTCTATTTATATGTTTGGGACAAACCCTAAACGTGTAGGAGACTTCTACTCAAACAGGGAAACACTTAAAATCTTCAAAACTCGGATTGGACCAGACCAGGGACTTGGATTTATGGCCCAAACGCCTGGATAAAGCCAGGCTAGGCCTGGCGTTATGGCTCTAACGCCATGATAAAGCCAGGCCAGGCCTGGCCTTAAGGCTCAAACGCCTGGATATAGCCCGGTGCACTCCTCTTCACCTCTTGAGCGTATTTTCGACGTTTTTGCATCCATTTAGCTCGGCTTCCATATCCAATTCACCTACACATGAAATAGACTCCATTATGCACATACAAAGTGTATTTTATCATTAACGCACATAAAATGTAAGGCATATAACGTGTTAAACCATGAATTCTAGCCACACATCAAGTATCCCGAATGTGCATATGATGTGATCCCAAATGAAGTCTATAACTTCTTTTTCTATGACTTTCTCGAAGGCCTATGCTTCAACTCATTTAGAAAAATAGTTAGTCATAAATAAAATGAATTTAGCTTTACCTGGGGCCGATGGCAGAGGGGCGACAATATCCATCCCCCATTTCACAAATGGCCATGAAGATAGGACCGAATGAAGTTGTTCACCGATCTGGTGGATCATTGGTGCATATCTTTGACACTTATCACATTTTTGAACGAACTCTTTAGTGTCCTTTTCTATATTATCCCAATAGTATCCTTCTCTGATGATTTTGTGAACTAGAGATTCGGTACCGGAGTGGTTCCCACAAGTACTTCGCGAGCTTCTCGTAGGATGTAATCGGTGTCCCTTGATACCAAGCATACTGCTAACGGTTTGTAGAACGTCCTCTTGTACAATGTTCAATCCTCAGCTAGCTTTTGTTCGTAGAGCCCTCGGTTATTTAGGGTCCGACGAGAGCTTTCTGTTTCTTAAATACTCGATATATTTATTCCTCCAATAACAGTTTAGGCTTGTGGATTTTTCTCAGCGTGACCTTCTTCGATGTACTGACTTTGAGAGTTGAACGACGGTCCCCGAGCTGATTTCATTGTCCTCGACTGATGATCCCGTATTTGCAAGGGCATCGACTTCAGTGTTCTATTCTCGAGGTACATGCTGCAAAGTCCATTCTTTAAAATGATGTAACATTACCTACATCTTATCCAAATACCTTTGCATCCTAGCCTCTCGAACCTCGAAGGATCTGTTCACTTGGTTTACTACCAGTAAGGAGTTTCATTTGGCTTCGATGACTTCCGCTCCCAAGCTCTTAGCTAGTTCAAGACCTGCAATCATTGCCTCGTACTCGGTCTCGTTGTTAGTCAACTTAGAAGTTTTAATAGATTGCCTAATAGTATTGCCCGTGGGCGACTTTAAAATGATGCCTAGCCCGGACCCCTTCACAATCAAAGCTTCGTCTTTAAAAAGGATTTATATCCCGATGATGTACTCGATTTTAACAAAAGTTCCTTTTAAACTTCGAGTACGAGGGTTGGTTCGCAGTCGGCCACGAAGTCTTCCAAAATTTTAGACTTCATGGTCGTTCGGGTTTGATATTCGATATTATACCCCTAAGTTTGACGGCCCATTTCGCCAATTGGCCCGATAGTTCGGGCTTATGTAAAACACTACGAAATGGGTATGTGGTTAATACACGTATTGGGTGACATTGAAAATATGGTTTTAGCTTCCTAGAGGCGCTTATTAGAGAAAGTGCCAATTTTTCTAAGTGTGGATATATAGTTTCTGCTTCTCCTTTAGTTCGACTTACATAATAAATGGGAAATTACATAGCTTGCTCCTCTCGAACTAGGACACCACTTACCACGATTTTTGAGACAGCTAAGTATAAGTAGAGCTTTTGGTCTGTCTTTGGAGTATGAAGCAATGGTGGGCTCGAAAGGTATCGTTTCAATTAATCTAATGCCTGCTGGCATTCTGGGATCCAGGAAAAAACGTTCTTCTTTTTGAGTAGTGAGAAGAACCTATGGCTTCGATCCAACGATCTCGAGATGAATCGACCTAAAGCAATTATTCCCCCTGTCAACCTGTGTATGGCTTTAATGTTGTCCACGACAGTGATGTCTTCGATATCCTTGATTTTATCGGGGTTGATCTCGATCCCCCAGTTTGACACCATGAAGTCAAGGAACTTCCCCGATCTGACCCTAAAAGCACATTTATCAATATCTTGAATGTTTCCTGCAAATGTGTCAAATGGTCCTCTGCGCGCAGGGACTTAAGTAGTATATCATCAATATATACTTCCATTGACTTAGCTATTTTTTCTTCGAACATTTTCTTGCTAGGCGTTGGTAGGTAGCCCCTGTATTTTTAGCCCAAAAGGCATTACGTTATAACAATACGTTCCATACTTAGTGATGAATGATGTCTTTTCTTGATCTTCCGAGTTCATTTAGATTTGATTGTACCCGGAATAGGCGTATAGGAAACTAAGGATCTCATGGCCGGCCGTGGCGTCGATCATACGATCGATGTTAGGCAGAGAAAAGACTCTTTGGGGCATGCTTTGTTTAGATCCTTTTAATCTACGCACATCCTAAGTTTGTTCCCTTTTTTAAGGACTACGACTACATTAGCTAACCATTCGGGATATTTTACTTCTCGAATGGACCCTATATTGAGAAGTTTAGTTACCCCGTCCTTGATGAATGCGTGTTTTACCTCAGACTGGGGCCTTTTCTTTTGCTTCACTGGTCTGAACTTTGGGTCCAGACTCAATCGGTGTGTTGTTATCTTTGGTGGGATCCCTGTCATGTCTAAATGGGACCAAGCAAAAAATCCATGTTATCAATAAGAAATTTAATGAAGTTTTTTCCTGATTTCTGGGGTTAACCCTGTTCCGAGGTATACCTTTCGCTCGGTCAGGTATTCGATCATTATAACCTATTCCAGCTCTTCAACTGTTGATTTAGTGGCGTCAGAGTCTTCGGGAACAATGGAGGTTCGAGGGGTCCAATAATCTTCACCTTCCTCTTCCCCTATTTCTTGTTTCCCTTATTCAGTCGAGGCTGGCCACTGTGATTGCTATTTGGCCTCCCGTTTTCCTTTGATGTCCGATACCTTTTATGTTGACAGTGCCGATATCGGTATTACCTCATTGACTGCGAACATTTAATTTGCAGCACGTTGCTCCCCATATACTATTTTCACCCCGTCCGGCATCGGGAGTTTCATCATTTGGTGGAGAGTCGAGGGGACTGCCTTATATTGTGAATCCAGGGCCTCTCGATAGAGCGTTGTACCTCATGTCGCCCTCGATTACATAGAATTTGGTTTCTTGGATAGTTCCAGACACATTCACCGGTAGGATGATCTCTCCTTTAGTTGTTTCGCTGGCAATATTGAAACCGTTTAAGACCCGAGCTACAAGTACAATTTAGTCTTGTAGGCCGAGATGCTCCACAACCCTCGATTGGATGATATTTTCCGAGCTACCTGGATCCACTAAAACACGCTTAACTTGAAATCTATTTAATAAGATAGAAATTACCGGAGTGTCGTTGTGAGGTTGAGAAATTTCTTCTGATTCCTCGTCGTTGAATGATACGGTGCCTTATGGCTCATAATATCGGGTCCATTTTTCTCTAGTAATTGATACCTTAGTGCGTTTGAACGTAGGCCCTTGTGGAATATCGACCCCGCTGACGATCATATGGATTACATGTTGTGGCTCCTCATCTTCATTTTTCCTGTTGGCGTCCCTTTCTCTGAAATGATTCTTGGCTCGATCACTTAGGAACTCTTGAAGGTGGCCCTCGTTGATTAGATGGGCTACCTCCTCTCTTAGTTGCCTACAATCCTCGATTTTGTGGCCATACGTTCCATGATACTTACACATCAAATTGGAGTTTCTTTGGGAAGGATCGGTTTGTATGGGCCTGGGCCATCAAGTGTCTTTGATTCGTCCAATTGCCGACACAATGCCTAATGCGTCAATATTAAAATGATACTCCAGCAATCGAGGTGCCTCTGTAGGATCGACATACTTATCAAAACTAGTTTTGCTCATAAGTCCCCGAGAATTCTGTCCTCGATCACTTCTTCAATCATTTCGGTCGGAATTGCGTACTGGGCCGCGGTTCCTGCGATCTGCGATGTATGGTTGATATCGGTCTTTGTTCGACCAAGGCTCCCTATAGACGTCCCTCTGATTTTTGGCTGCGGACCGGCTCGGATATACTAAACCACAAGGAGTTCCTAATTGGGCATCTTCGACCCTGATATTCGATTGGTACCGATTATGTACATCGACCCAGGTCACCGTAGGATATTCGATCAAATTTTGCTTTAGTTGACGTGATTCTATCAAACTTTGTTCATTCAACCCCTAAGTGAAATCTTGAGCGGCCTAATCATTTGTGACCGATGGAAACTCCATGCGTTCCATTTGAAATCAGGACACGAACTCCCTCAGCATTTCATTATCCTTATGTTTTACTTTTAAAAGGTTTGATTTCCTTGTCGCAACCTTTATGTCCTCATCATGTTCCTTTACGAAAGAGTCTGCTAACATGGAAAATGAGTCAATGGAATTTGGCGATAGATTCTTGTACCAAATCATTGCCCCCTTCGATAAAGTCTCTCTGAACAACTCATCACCTTCCAAACCGTTACCGTTGATAGAGCATGTGTAGGAGGTGACATGCTCGTTAGGATCGGTGGTCCCATTGTACTTAGGTATATCCTGCATACGAAACATTTTTCGGAATGGGTTTTGGAGCCGCACTTGGAGGAAAAGGCTTATGTACAAATTTCTTCGAATCCATCCCTTTCAAAATTGGTGGTTCCCCTGGTATCTAATCAACTCGGGAGTTATATGTTTCCACTTTCTTATCATTAGCTTCATTTTTATTCTCTCCCGACTCAATTATTTTGGTGAGTTCCTCGAGCATTTTCATTATTGCAGGATCTGTCCCCGATTCATTATTATTCAACCTCTCCAGTACTAGCTCGGTACGGAGGGTGGCTTCCGGTTCGGCCCCACTCGAAATTCTGTGTTGATTTTGCAGCTGCGCAATAGCGACTTGTTGAGCCTGTAGCATTTCGAATATTACATGGAGACTGACTCCTCCATCTCCTCCGCCCTGTGCACCTTGGCCACCAGATCGGCCTTCTCTACGTACACTCCCTTTGGGGTATGCGCCTAGGTTCGCATTCAAAGCAATGTGTGAACTGATGTTGACTGGGTTGACAACCGGTTCTCCCCCGAGATCAGCTTGTGGAACCTTGACCCCTAGAGCAATTACATTGTCGTTCTCCCCGTGAAATCCGAGGCCATGGTCACTATTTATAGGTGCATTTTGTGAGTTTGACATGTTTTAACCTGAAAGCAAAGATACTTGACAAGAACAAGCGTAAAATAGTGTGTGTTATCGGAATCAGTATTGAATAATCACTATTATTCTTAGCCCCACGGTAGGCGCCAAACTGTTTACCCTAAAATTTAGATAACAATTAAACTTATATAGTGGATTTAAGAATATGTGATTTCGTCCAATACCAATTGATAAACGAGAAGATAAATGAGTGAATTAAACTATAAAATAAATCAAACCAGTATATAAGCTAGTCTTCAACCTCGAATTGAAGCAATCTCGAGGTGATATTGTAAGAACTGTAAAGAATAAAATAACCCTGATGAACAGTAAGTAGAGCAATAAGCAAGTAGAAATGATTGTATATATTTTTCTCAGTGAGCAATGATGATTGCAAATGAATGGAGTTTCTCTTTATATAATAGAGGAGTCCTAATTAAGGTATACTTCTAAAATCATATAAGCAACTGATTAACCGCTATAGCATTGATTCCTTCCGAGATTCAAGTCACGATCCTCGACCAATTGCGAATATCCGCCCTTTCCGTTATAAGGCTATCCCGGTATTATTCGAAGTTTATCTCTTCTGGTATCGATTGATATCAACCTCAATCTAGAAAGAGGCTTCGACTTCAAACTCGACGTCTTAGCTCTTCGACATAACGTCCCAATCTCGATAAAATGGTAAATTCTGGTAGCTCCGATTTCTACCGTATACAGTAACTTCTCTCAATTATATTTTCTTGATTAACTTGTGGTATTCTAAATTGCTACTATGACAGTTTAGTTAGAGTATAGACTCCATCTACCCCGCCAGATTCGACCTATTTACTTGTGACACTTTGATTGAAGGCAGACTGTTTAATATGAGTCAAGGTAAAAGATTTTTAGTTGCAAGCTTCCAAAGAAGGGATGCATATAATACCTTAGGCAAATCTTCCATTGGAAGGGAGAAAAAAGTGAAGTGCTATATAAGATAAAATACAAGTTCACATCATACACGCGTTCAATAGTGCGTAGCGCAAGGGACATGTCTATTAGGCCTAATAGGACATTACAGCCTTAGGTTGTGACAAAAATAGTACCAGAACCAGACTCCCGCAACACAACAGTAGGGTAAACCTCAACGAGGACGCTAAGTCTTAAAATGAATCTATATGTGACACCTTGAGGACGAAATCACGAGGGCGTGCCAAGCTGATGCACTGATAGACTTCTACACTGGCAAGTTTACGAAGATGTAGTTATGAAACCTTAGGCACATCTAGCATTGGAAAGGAGAGAATATGAAGTGCTACATAATATAGAGCGCAAGCTCACATGGTACACACTTAATAATGGTGTAGTCTAAGGGGAAAATCAATGATTTAGGCTATTGAAAAATATAATATGATATCAGACCTAAACTCTAGCAATATGACGGTGAGGCAAACATCAACAAGGATTTCTACCATGCAATCACTTAATTATATTCTTTCAAATTAATTTAAGGTATATATGTCTTTTATTGTGATTGTATAGGTGAGAAGGAAACCAAAAAGCCAAACGAAGAAGAACTTGTGAAGTGCTTCGTCAATCCTGTTGTGATCTATCACCCAGAGGGGCACAAAGTACCAAATCTAGGTAATTGATAAAGTTCTCAGCAACAAGAAAAAATAATTGTGGGTTTTTACGTTTTTGATGATAGTTTATGCGAGGAAAAAAAAGAGAAAATATAATCGTCGTCCTCAGGAGTTCAATTAAGTGTCTTTTATCTTGTAAGTAGATTCCCTCCGTTTCATTTATGAAGAAAGTTACTTTGAAATGTTATTAAGAGTGTTATTGGCTATATTAATCTTTATTTATTTTTAAATTTACTTATAATAGGAAGTTGTAAAGACCTTTTAGAAAGTTATTTAGATCATTTATTAACAAGGGTAAATTTGAAAAGGAAAAATTAATACCTTCTTGGCTTTTGAAAAATTAATTATTTTAACAAATAAAAACTGCTTAAAAATCAAATTAAATAAAATGAAACCGAGGGAGTATCATAAGTATTGCTTTCCGACTTTTAACAACAATTTTGTTTACAAAATCATTCACTTTCTTTATGTCTATTATTAATTGAAGGAAGAACCAAATCCCAACGTTCTTGCTTCATTAACTCTATTATGCTTCTTTTATAGGAGTAATTACGTGTTACATATTTCGGTAATAAAATCACACAAATAAATTTTATGGGTTAAACTTGTGTATTCGAAAAGTTGCAATGAATGATTTGACCATTTGAATAGAAGTTTAAAGTCTACTGAGGAATATTTAATTTGACCATTTGAATAAAAGTTAATAAATTATGACAGTTTAATAATTTATTACAATTCTTATGTTACCAATTTAGATTATAATAAACAATTACTTGTTGTTGTAGGTTATTTTAACCTAATGGTGTAAAGCAACTGTTCATGATTTGACTTAAATAATTGTTTTAGTAATCAGATTCTGATCCTTTTCTGTGTTTATCATTCAGATGCTGAAAGCGTGAAAACTGTGATAGCATTTATCAACAAGGTCAAGAAAATCGAGATCCCATTGCAGGGAAACTCAAAGATGTAATTTTCTATTCGACAGAGAAAATGTATTTGTGAAATATCACTATATGTTTATATCTATTAATATTGAAGACAGTAATAAATACCAATTTATAATTGGTCCGTCACTTTTGACTGTAATAACTTTGTGAGACACTAAGAGTCTGTTTGATCCAGCTTATAGAAGGTCAAAGAAAAAGTACTTTTTTGAAAATTTGATGTGTTTGACCAAGGTAAATATGTATTTTTGAGCGGCAGCAGAAACGGTTTTTTTGCTTTTAGAAAAAAGCTACAAATTCTAACTTCTCCTAAAAAGCAGAAACGGAAAATTAATTATTTTAAGACAAAAATAGTTTATATTTTCAAATTATTTTTCATTAATTTAAATTTTTTTCTTTTTTGTTTCTACCATCCATTTTATTTATTTATTTTATTTCTATTTTATCTTTTTATTCTTCTTCTCCTATTCTTCTTATAAGTAGTCTCTCCACTATAAATAGATATCTTTGTTACCTTGAAAATACGAGTAACAATTAAATTTGATTTGTGGTTTTAATAAAATGTGATCTAGTCCAATACTAATTAATAAACAATCAATGTAGAGTATGAATGAAAAGAATTGATAAACTAACCGGTGTTGCTAGAGCAGTAGAGACCTCGAGGTGAGTTAGGATCAATAAAGCAAGAACAGTAAAGTGAGTGTAATAAAGCTAAAGAATGATCCCGAAGAGCAGTAAACGATAAAAGTAAGATAATATATTCTTTGCTAATTATCATATGCCTTTACTAATGATTGGGTTCCCCTTTATATAGGAGGTGAAACCCTAAATAAGGTACACTTCCATTTTTAGTAAAGAATTTTATTGGTACAACTGTATAACCACCTAGTACGGATTTGTACTAATTCGTACAAATCTATCCCGAAATTTTCACCATGATCCTTGGGGACGTGGCGAGAATCTTGTCCTTTCCGAAACAAACTCATAACGGCACTATTCGACATCGGCCGTGTCGAGCCCGGGACCTCGAGCCTCTTGTTCCACCTTCGAGCTTGACCTCGGCCTCTTCCAGACTTCTATCCTCGATGTAAATTCTCGAGCCTACAAAATCGGGGAATGAGATTTTGACCGTATACAGATAGTCCCCGCGTTTCTTAGAATAAAAGGATAAGAAACGATTTTGATTCTCGGCCCTTTGATGCCCAAACCATGATGTCAGTCTCGTGATGTCAGCAATTGGTGTGACTAAAAGTCGTGAAGGGTCACGTCTGCACAGTTTTCGAAAGGCCATTAATGAAAGGCGGCTATTAGTCAGTCGTTTTGCTTCCTCAATACGCATAGGTGATTCCTATAAATACTCCAACCCATCTCTTTGCAAACTTTACTTTCCACAGCATCCTAACTTCCCCAATTTCTCTGCTTTTATCCTTCTCTTTGCCCATTTCATTACCAAATTTCTTTTCTTCTTCTGAATATTTCAACAACAATAATGACCAAAACTTCTAAGACAGTTCCGCAGAAAGAAAAAACATCTTCGTCATCACGCCAATCTAAGAGAAAAACGGTGGTACCACCTCATATTGAGGAGTGTAATCCCGGGCCTTGCGAAAAATATTCCGACTTTAAAATCGACAGGCCTGCTACGGTCCCGGGTCGATGTGAACCTATATCCCGATATATCAGTTTGATAACTAGCGCTGAACTCGACCAGGTGAAGACGGACTGTAATTGGGGAAATAAAGACGTGGAGATCCCTTCTTCCGAAGAGGATATTACCACTCACAAAGTAGGGTACCTGAGTGTGTATACTTACCCGTTTACTTTAGGTCCCGTAGACCTTTCTCTGAGATCCAGTGATTCTCGATTTTTGCCAACAGTATCAAGTGACGCTTGACCAAATTTATTCTTCCTTCTGGCGAATCATTCACTTGATAAGGTATTTCTCGAGTAAGGTCGAGGGGATGCCTTTTACCCTCAACCATCTAATCAGTCTATACATCCCTCGTCTCTATCGAGGTGGCCTGATAAAGCTGCAACGCTGATCCTTGAAGTCTTTCTTCTCTAGTATCGACGAAGACAAGGACCGGGGTGGATGAGCCGCTTTGTACGAATCAGAACCTTCGACTTGATTCCTGCTGAAAAGATGCCATTCTCAGAGGAATGGAATATGAAACGTAAGTACAGGCTTATCGAGGGGGTTTTATCACTTTGATATTCCTACTTTCTATTGAACTAATCCCCTTATAATGATGCAGTTGTCGCTTGGTTTCCAAGGGACGATGGGATGCCAAAAACGACGGTGAGTTTTCATTATTTGCATATCTGAATTCCTTAGAAAAATACTTATTTTTGATTTATGCAGGCCTCGAGATGCTGTTTCAATGAGGCTGCCCCCACCTGGTGAGGAAGAAGCCCCAAAACCTGCCAAGGACAAGAAAAGGAAGAAAGGGTCACCAGCTAACTCCCTGAAGCCAATGAAAGCCAAGCTTCGAAAGCCTACGACCGATACTGTGGCCTTATCTCAGGAAACCGTCAAACGTCTTCGTACTGAAGACGAGGAGAGAGACGGCGCAGAGGGAGAAGATGAATACCGCTCGTTAATAACTCGAAAAGGGGGAGCACTGATGCTTCGAAAGCCGCCGAACCGAAGGCCGCTGATACAGTTTGACCTCGGGCCGAGGAGATATCTGAGGGGAGCTCGAGCAGAGTCCCTGAGCCGGCAAGTGACAAAAGTGCACCTCATCCTACAGGGCATTTGGCTTATGAACTCGGAGATCCCAATCCTGAGGTTCTTTGAAGGCGAGATAATGCCCCGATTGAATCATTCAGGGTAATCGATGTGGGCGATTCTCCACCAGGCCCGATAGTCTTTGAGGGGAAAATACGGGATGCCCAAAACATGAGGATTACTGATGTGGGAACATCCCATGGGGAGAATGACATATTTCGGGGATACCTTACCGGAATCTAAGAGAGCCCCGACCTTGACGCCTCTTTCATCTTTGAGGAGGCCGAGAAGCTTCACAAGCAGGTAAACTTTTCCTTAGTAATTATGTTTAGAGTTTCATTTTTGTCTTTCTGACTCCCTTTCTTTGTGATAAGGTTGTGATGCTCTTCAATCAAGATTTTTACAAGTCTTAGGCTGAGCTTGCCCGTTGTGAAGCTGAGCTTAAGAAGCTCATGTTAGAGATGTACGACCTCAAGGCTCTCTACGCTAAAAGAGAGGGGGAAATCAGCGTCCTTCGAGCTGGTTTGGAGAAGGCTTCCTAGAAGCGGGTCGAGCTTGTCGAGCAGGTAATAGCTTTGGGTGTCTAATGCTTTAATTTTGCAGTTCCAGCACAAGCCGACCTAGTGGAGCAACTTTGAGAGGAGATCAAAACCAAAGAGGCCGAAACCCTTGGGTGGAGAAAACATATGGACCGTCTCGCCTCGGAAAATGACACTCTTCGGGAAAAGTTGGCCTCGGTCGAGAACCATCTTCGAAGTACAAAAGAGGAGAGCCGTAAATTTTGAGGAGCTTCAAACTAAAGCGGCCGCCGACCTTGCTAAATCCAAGTCCGAGGCTGAGGAATTTGTGTCCTCGTATCGAGCCGATGCAATTGCTGCTAACGCTCGGGCACAGGAGATCTCTGCCGCAGTCGAGCTCAATATAACATGTGCTATCAACAATACTAGGCTGGAATCTCGAAGACAAACTTTCGAGGAGGTGCACGCTAGAGTCTTCGACCTCTCGGCCGACATCGAGGAGGTAGAGACTTTGGAAGAAGAGGCAGTTGCACTGCTCTCCACTGATGAGGATTCTGCCAGTGGCTCTGAGAGTGAGGGAGACGGAGAGGAAGTCCCCGAAGAGGAGGAAGTCCCCAAAGATAAAGCTACCAAAGATGTAGCTCCTGTGGATGTTTCCTCCGAGCAAGTAGCCCCAAAAATAGATTAGGTTCTTTTTCTTCTTTGGTGTAAGGGCCACTCCTGGGAGTTGTAAATGTATTTTTGAAACCATTTATTTATAAATATAAAGAACCTTTTTGCTTCATCTTCGTTTCCTATTGAATTCTGTTTTGTCTCCATTTGTGAGAAGAAATTTGATGTTTGTAGATGATAAGTCTGAGTATTGGCCTCTCAGGGTTCAATCCTTGGGCTAAACTTTAAGCCCATTGAACGCAGACTCGAAGTGATGGGACTCTTGAGCCCGAGTTGAGTGAGGTCTCGAGCCCCGTATGCTTTGGCCTATATGTTTTTAAATATTGGCCCTTAGGCTCTTTTAGGTTGGGCCAATTCGGCCTCTAAAGTGGCTATAAGTTTTCCCTCTTTCTGGCTAAAAGACTTAGTGAAAAATCGGTATGCCTTAGCATGTGTTTATTCTACTCGTTAGATCTTTCAAAGGTTCGACTGATTGGGACCTCGTTTGTAATTCGTTGCGTAACGATAATTGAATAACTCTTGAGGTTTTTTCGAAGGCTGATATTATCGAAGCCTCAGAATCATTCGAGGGCTAGTATCGAAGCCCTTTATCATTTGCTTTTGCCGAGGGTAGCCTGATTTTACTGGTTTTTCGAAGTGTTCGAAGGCCTTTAATTTTATGGCGGAAGTCGGACGTCTCCGAACCGCATTATTTCGGCCGTTGCCTTTTCATATGACTATATTCTTTCATATGGCTGTAGCCTTTCATATGGCCATAGCCTTTAGTCCCCGAGTATGGTGGCCTTGGACTTTGTATCGAGGGATGCCTCTTTGAGGTCTTATGAGTTCGAATATGCCTCTTTGAGGTCTTATGAGTTCGAATATGCCTCTTTGAGGTCTTATGAGTTCGAGTTTTTGATGACTCGATGTGTTGAATGTCGATGACAGTCCCCGAATATTCGAGGTACATTTGTGTTATGGCCCTTGAGCCGTTTCTTGTAGAATTATAAGTGTGAAACTCGTATAATAGTAGATTTCTTTGAAACACAAAGTGTTTTTATATAGAAAAAATGCTTCTTTGAATAATTGATACATGTGTACATGTTTTTTCCGTCGGGGGCTCGACTATTCTACATGGACACGGTTCATTTGACCGTTTGTCCCATTACAAAGTTTTCCTATCGAGGCCCTCTTTGGCGTGAATTGTTTTGTTTGAAAGTACAACCTCCGAGGGTGATTCCCCCCCAGTATTCAAGATTGATTGAAAAGAAGCCTTGAATACTTGTTGAATTCCCCTTAGGTAGCATATAAATGTCGTCGCGTTAAAAACCTTGCTGGAAAACCCCATTTTGGATAAAACCCGATCTAAGGGAAAAAGAGTGCAACACATCTTTAAAACCTAAGGTCTTCGAGTTGAAGGGTGCTTCGATGTCTCCAATTGAAAACTTGCAAGGAATTAGCCTTAACTATAAATGAAAAAGGGGAGAAGGTCATACCTTAGCAATAATATCATTTGAGTAGTGATATGTTCCAATTATTTGGTAGTTGCTCGCCTTTGATTGTCCTAAGTTTGTAGGATCCTTTCCCTACGACTCTGAAGACTCTGTACGGTCCTTCCCAATTGGGGCCTAGTTTCCCTTCGTTTGGATCTTGAGTATTGAGGGTGAGTTTCCTTAGAACTAAGCCCCCGACTTTGAAATGGCGAAGGTTCGCCCTTCTATTGTAATACCTCTCAATCTTTTGCTTTTGCGCGGCCATTCGAACTAGTTCGGTTTCACGTTTTTCATCTAGTAGCTCGAGACAAATGTTCATAACCTCGTGGTTCGAAGCCTCGGTAGTATGCTGAAACCTGATGCCGGGTTCCTCGACCTCGACCGGAATCAATGCTTCGGACCCATACACCAAAGAAAATGAGGTTTCCCCCGTGCTCGACTTCAACGTTGTTTGATATGCCCATAGCACCTCGGGCAATACTTCTCTCCATTTCCCTTTAGCATCATTCAACCTCTTCTTCAGGTTTTGAAGGATAGTTTTGTTTGTGGACTCGGCCTGGACATTTGCGCTTGGGTGATAGGGCGTCGATAGAATACTTTTGATTTTATGATCCTCGAAGAATCTTGTCACTTTGCTGCCGACGAACTTCTTCCCAATGTCACATACTATTTCAGCGGGTATCTCGAACCGACATGCGATGTTGTCCCATATGAAGTCAATGACTTCTTTTTCTCTTATTTTACCGAAGGCCTGCACCTCTACCCATTTTGGAAAGTAGTCAGTCATAAAAAAAATAAATTTAGCTTTACCTGGCTCCGTTGGTAGGGGGCCGACGATGTCCATCCCTCATTTCATGAATGGCCACGGGGATATGACCGAATGGAGTTGTTCACCGGGTTGATGGATCATCGGTGCGAACCTTTGACATTTATCACACCTTCGAACGAACTCCTTAGTATATTTTTCCATGCTATCCCAGTAATACCCTGCTCTAATAACCTTGCGAATCAAAGAGTCGGCACCATAGTGGTTGCCACATGTGCCTTCGTGGATTTCTGGTAGTACATATCGGTGTCCCCCGGTCCCAAGAATACTACCAGTGGTCCGTCGAAGGTTCTTCTATATAATGTTCCATTTTCATCAAGTGAGAACCGAGCTGCTTTGGCTCGTAAGGCTCTCGATTCTTTTTTGTCTGGGGGGAGCTTCCCGTGCTTCAAGTATTCGACGTACTTATTCCTCCAATCCCACGTCAAAATTGTTGAATTAATTTCCACATTGCCTTCTTGGATCATCGACCTCGACAGTGGGACGACAGTCCTCGGGGACAATATCATCTTCTTCGACCGACGACCCCAAATTTGCAAGTGCATCGGCCTCGCTATTCTGTTCTCGAGGTGAATGGTCCAGTGTCCATTCCTTGAAGTGATGCAATGTCACTTGAAGTTTGTCTAAGTAACTTTGCATCCTATCTTCTCGAACCTCGAATCTTCCATTTACTTGGTTTACTACCAAAAGGTAGTCACACTTCGCCTCAATGACCTCTGCTCCTAGGCCCTTGTCCAGTTCGAGACCTGCAATCATGGCCTCATACTTGGCCTCATTGTTAGTTAATTTAGAAGTTTTGATAGATTGTCTTATGATATTTCCCATAGGTGGTTTTAAAACAATATCGAGCCTGAACCCTTTCATATTCGAGGCCCCGTCTGTGAAGAGGGTCCATAACCCCGAAGATGTACCCTCTTTTAGCAAGAGTTCCTTTTCTACTTCGGGTACGAGGGCAGGCGTAAAGTCAACCACGAAGTTTGCCAAAATTTGGGACTTGATAACCGTTCGGGGTTGATACTCGATATCATACACGATGTCCACTTGGCCAATCGGCCCGGTAATTCGGGCTCATGCAAGATATTTCAAAGTGAGTATATAGTCATTACATATATAGGGTGGCATTGAAAATATGGTCTTAATTTCCTAGATGCGCTTATTAGTGCAAGTGCTAACTTTTGTAAATGTGGGTACCTGGTTTCAGCATCTCCTAGGGTCCGACTTACATAATAAATAGGAAATTATGTACCTTGTTCTTCTTGAACGAACACGCCACTTACCGCTACCTCGGACACGGCTAAATGCAAGTAGAGGTTTTCATCCTCATTCGGAGTATGAAGCAAGGGTGGGCTAGAGAGATACCGTTATAATTCTTCTAAGGCTCATTGACACTCTGGTGTCTATGCGAAGTCGTTATTCTTCTTGAGTAGGCAAAATAAATTATGACTCCGATATGATGATCTCGAGATAAACCGGCTTAGGGCAGCTATTCATCCGGTTAGTCGTTGTACGACTTCCACATTATCTATGAAGGTGATTTACACGATGGCTTTGATTTTGTCGGGGTTGATCTCGATCCCCCTGTTTGACACCATGAAACCTAAGAACTTGCCCGATCCAACTCCAAAAGCGCATTTCTCGGGGTTGAGTTTCATGTTGTACTTTCTTAAGATGTCAAAACTTTCCTGCAAATGAGTCAAATGGTCCTCTGTGCGCATGGACTTAACTAGCATGTCATCAATATAAACTTCCATAGTTTTGCCTATCTGATGTTCGAACATTTTATTAACTAGGTGTTGGTATGTAGCCCCTGCATTTTTTAGCCCAAAGGGCATTACATTACAGCAATATGTGCCATACTTCGTGATAAACAAAGTCTTTTCCTGGTCCTCCGGGTTCATTCGAATTTGATTGTGCCCGAGGTAGGCATCGATAAAAGTAAGGATATCGTGGCCGGCCGTAGCGTCGATCAAACGATCGATGTTGGGCAATGGGTAAGAGTATTTAGGGCATGCCTTGTTCAAATCTTTGTAGTCTACACATATTCTAAGTTTGTTTCCTTTTTTAGGGACTACTACTACATTAGCTAGCCACTCGGGATATTTTACTTCCCTAATGGACCCTATCTTAAGAAGTCTGGTTACCTCGTCTTTGATGAATGCATGCTTTACCTCGGACTGAGGCCTCCTCTTTTGTTTAACCGGTTTAAATCTAAGATCGACACTTAGTCGATGAGTGGTTATCTCCGGTGGGATACCTGTCATATATAAGTGGGACCAAGCAAAGAAATCAATGTTATCGATAAGGAATTGAATGAGTTTTTTCCTGAGTTCGGGGTTAAAACGTCCCCAGGCATACCTTTCATTTCGGTAGATACTCGATCAATATCACCTGCTCAAGTTCCTCGATCGTGGACTTCGCTGCATCTGACTCCTCGGGGGCGACGAAAGCTCGAGGGTAAGGAAATCTTCCTCTTTGTCCTCGATCACCTGCTCCTCGGGCTCAACCGAGGATATAGACTGTGATTACTATTTGGTTACATGTTGTCCTTGACGCTCGACTTTTCAGATGTAGAGGGCCTCGATACTAGCACTAAGTCATGGACTGAAACATCTCCTTAGCTGCGTGTTGCTCCCCATATACCATTTTTATGCCATATTTTGTTGGGAACTTCATCATTTGATGAAGGGTTGATGGCACTGCCCTCATGCTATGAATCCATGGCCTTCCCAGCAAAACGTTATACCTCATGTCACATTCGATGACATGAAACTTCGTGTCTTGTATGGTTCCAACCACGTTAACTGAGAGGATGATTTCCCTCTTTGTTGTTTCACTTGCCATGTTGAAGCCATTCAAGACTTGAGATGCGATATGATTTGGTCAAGCAGCCCGAGCTGCTCCACGACCATCGACTTGATTATATTTACCGAGCTACCTGGATCCACAAGAACACGTTTAACTTGAACTTTATTTAAATGAATAGAAATTACCAATGCATCATTATGAGGCTGAGATAAGCCTTCGATGTCTTCCTCATTGAATGTGAGGGTGTACTTGGGCATGTAGTCCCGAGTCCGCTTCCCCCTTGTGATTGAGACTTTGGTGCGTTTGAATATGGGTCCCTGTAGGACGTCGACTCCGCCGATGATCATGTGAATGACATGTTGGGGCTCCTCTGATTTGTTCTTCCTGTTGGCATCTCTTTCTCTGAAGTTGTTCTTGGACCTATCGTTGAGAAATTCTCGAAGATGCCCCTCATTGAACAATCGGGCTACCTCCTCTCTTAGTTGCCTGCAATCCTCGGTCCTATGCCTATGTGTACCATGATACTTACACATTAAGTTGGGATTCCTCTGAGAAGGATCAGTTTGTATGGGTTTAGGCCATCTGGTATCTCTGATTTTCCCAATGGCCGAGACGATACCCGAGGCATCGAAGCTAAAGTTATATTCTGATAGTCGTGGTGCCTCTGCCGGTCCTGAGTGCCTGTCGAACCCGGTCTTACTCATGAGTCCCTTAGAATTCTGACCTCGATCTGCTCTTCGATCATTCCGAGGTATATTACACCTCGAGTTGTTCCTTCGGTCTTCGATGTTCGGCTGATACCTCTCCTTACTCTGTCTCGGTTCCTTGTCTACTTCTGTTGAATCTTTTGTTGCTAACCTATTTGGATAAACCGAGCCCGAGGGGACTCCCAACTGGTCATCTTCAACTCTAATCTTCGACTGGTATCTATTATGCACATCTGCCCAAGTTACGGCGGGGTACTTAATCAAGTTTTATTTGAACTGTTTCGATGCTATCGAGCTCCGCTCATTTAGCCCCTGAGTTAAAGCTTGTACAACCCAGTCATCGGAGACTGGTGGCAACTCCATTCTTTCCATTTGGAACCGGGACACAAACTCCCTCAACATCTCGTTGTCCCTTTGTTTGATTTTGAATACATCTTACTTCCTTGTTGCAACCTTTATAGTACCATCATGTACCTTTACAAACGAATTTGCCAACATGGAAAACTAATCAATAGAGTTGGGGGGTAGGTTATGGTACCAAATCATGTCCCCTTTGGACAGAGTTTCTCCAAACTTCTTTAGTAGAACAGACTCGATATCGTCGTCGTCCAAATCATTTCCCTTTATACCACAAGTATATGTGGTGATGTGTTCATTGGGATTGGTAGTCTCGTTGTATTTGGGTATGTCCGGCATGTGAAACTTTTTCGGAATAGGCTTCGGGGCCGCACTTGAGGGGAAAGGTTTTTGCACAAACTTTTTAGAGTCCAGTCATTTTAAAATCGGAGGTGCTCCCGGTATTTGGTCGACCCTCGAGTTGTGCGTTTCCACATTTTTATCGTTTTCCTCGATCCTTTTCTCTCCCGACTCGATCCTCTTGTGAGTTCTTCGACCATTTTCATGATTGTGGGGTCGCTCCAGATCCATTGTTGCTCGACCTTTCCAGACCAAACTCATAACGACACTATTCGGCATCGGCCGTGTCTTGCTTCGATGTTCATCGGTCACCCGGGCCCTCGAGCCTCTTGTTCCACCTTCGAGCTTGACCTCGGCCTATTCCAGACTTCTACCCTCGATGTAACTTCTCGAGCCTACAAAATCGGGGCATGAGATTTTGACCGTATACAATCTTCCTTTTATATAGGAGTAAAGAAGCAGATTTTTAATTTGTATTTGATGATATATTTAAATCATCATATAAACAATAAGTAATACCGGATACCTAATATTGTTGCTTTAGATAACTACTATATCTTATACTGATTAAATTTTAAATATATAATCTTACTTTATATTTTATATTCTAATTAAATAAAAAAATTATAATAAGTATTTAAATATATTATTCTTTTTAAATAATATATTAATTATAAATTAAACATTTACTATCCTTTATCGTAATTTGACACTTAAAAGTACTTTTTAAAAAGATTAACCAAACACAATTTGCTTATCAAATACTGCAAAAAGTACTTCCCAAATGAATTGGCCAAACACAAACTATAATTCTCCAAAAATATTTTTTTGAAAAATACTTTTAAGCAAAAACATTTCTCAAAATAAACAATTGTTAGCAGCTTGGCCAAATGAGTTCTAGTTGCGGTAGTATTACTGTGTTAAATGACTATGGTATGTATACTACATTTGGGTAAATTTGTGCATTGATTTTGTTGCATGTGACATGTTTAAATATTAAATGGACCAGATTTGTTTTGCTAAAATACGTTTACTTAGTATAAATAAGACTAAACTCTCATCTCTCGTTGCAGCCTCAGGTTATAGATCAAAATACTAGGTTGTTTCACGAGTGTGATATGATTCAGCTTGAAGCAGGATAATTTGTAAACTTGATTACATTGTGAGGAGTTTTAATTAAGCACATCCTAGAAAGCAACCTTAGAGTAGGTAAGGAGGAGCTATTTATATTGAAAACATTGATAAGCATACTTGAGTAAAAATATCATAGTATCTCAACGTGATCACCGTTCTAAAATTTAGAATTAATGAAGTTCAAATTCTGGCTTATACTCTAATAAACCAAAAACTTATCGGTTTCTCACAACCTGCACATTTATGGCCCAAGGTAAAATAGATAATAGCCTGGCTCTGAAGGGATGGATCCAATCCTATGTCATATCCGAACATAACAGCTCTACAATTATTCGTCAATTCGCACGGAAACACATATCATGGTAATATATCCCTCTCATCCTTACAATGTATATATGTTAATTCGCATGGTAACACCCATCGTGTCAATATTTCTCTCATGCTCATCGTGTGTGTATATATATATATATATATATATATATATATCCCTGCACAGAAACACCCATCTTACCAATATTCCTCTTATTCTCATCATGCATGTATATGAGATACTCGATATGCATAATGTATGCATACGCATCACAACCGGTTCTAAGGTTATTAGAACTAAGGCTTGTGCCTTATGCCCCCAAATTTGGAGGACCCTAGTTTTTAAAAATAATAGGTTTATAGATATTTAAAAATAATAATATTTAGTACTTTAAATATAAAAGTAGAATTTTTTATAACAGTTGCCTCAAAAAATTAAAAGTTTCAACATTATAATTGATAATATCTTACCTAAGATCAAAAATGACTCAAGAAAGATTAAATAAATTTGTCATACTATCATTTGAAAAAGAATTATTAGAGGAATTGATTATAAGAAATTTATTAATAACATTGAATCTCGAAAAGCTAAAAAAATTATTATATCATTCTTTTAAAAGTTTGGCTTTATATTAACTTTTGACTTTAAGTCACATGTGTGCTTGAGCCGCTCCTGATATGCGTAATGCATACGGTATAGCTAGATGGTTAAATAAATGATGAAAGTAATATGGACGTCAACTTCAAAGTGGAACAGAAAAATAAATAAAAAAGAGGAAAAGAACTAATCATCAAAGAATACAACATTTTCCTAGTTCAACCTAACATTCAAAACGTAATAAAAAGATCTATCTGTACTGTGCCACATGGCCTCAACGGCTAATTGAATATAATCTCAAAAGAAAATTAGTGCAGTATATGGTGTAATTATAGCAGGGTTGGTCCCCCCTTCCATGTGGATTATTCATTCTCATCCTGAAAAGGGCATAGAATTCATTTTGACAAAGACGCAATTTTTTGGAAATAAAATATAATTGTTGGCTCAAGTAAAGGGTAATTTTGAAGATTGACGAAGGAAATCAGGCATAAATCAGGTCCATCACTAATATACACGGGCAGATCTAAGCACTTGGGCACATGAAGGAGATAAACGAAATCTGGCATAATAAAAATCTCTTGATCGAAAAGATTGCATAATTGATAACGAGAAGGACCTCTTATTCAAAGAAAACATTATCCAAAATAAGAAAGGAGTTAGAAGTTGAGATTAACTAGAACTCTTCCACCAAGGAATAGTAGCATTAGAACTCTAGTTATTTCTTCATCTACTAATTCTATATATTGTAGGATGTTTTCATTTTACAGGCATGCACAAAAGCAGAAGTTAAACGGGAATTAAGAACAAAATAGTAAGGAATTTTGCAAGCAATTCGTGTGAGATTCAAGTGTGCAAACCTGAAGCTATTTGAACCAGATAGAAGAACCAGTTTCAAGTGTCTGTCTTTTATTCTAGTTCAATTATAGCAGGTGTTTTCATATTGTACCTTTTAGCTTTATCAAGAGGCATTTGTAATAGGTACTCACTATATTCAAGTTAGAGTTAATTTGGAGTTGTCGCAACAGTTAGAGGTTGTTTGCTACAAGGGATTAGAGTTAGTCCTAGGTTTACAAAAGTGTTTTGGTAAATGCAGTTTTTGGCTCAGTGATTTAGTGAAGAGTTTGGGAAAATCCTACTGGGAAATAGGTCGTGATTTTTTCACCTTTTGAGCCAGGTGTTTTCCACGTAAAAATCATTGTGTTCTTTAATTTCTGTACTTATTATTTCGCAACAGTAGTATTAGGAACACATTGAAAAACGAGGTCCTTCTATAATTTGTGTACGAAAAATTGGACACCATACAAATCACCCCCTCCCCTCTTGTATGGTATTGAAGTATAAAACATCAATATATATATATATATATATAATGATCCTGGAAGCATATATTCAGATATTATGACCAAGACCCAACTCCATTAAACTCACTGACAGAAGCATGCAAGCGGAAAAATAAATGGATGCAAGACACAAGCTAATTCAAAGAGATATGACTATGACCACCTTTAATGTATATTCTCTGTTTTAATTTATATGACATTATTTAATCAAAGACGAAGTTAAAAAAATAAAATTTTTAAAAACTTGCAATTTTAAACATTTTATAACATTAAATCAAATGGAGAGATCGATGATGATGTCATATATCGTATTGAAGCACGTGGGATGAAATGGAGGCTCTTATCCGGTGTCTTATGTGATAAGAATATGTCACCAAGATTTAAAGATAAGTTTTATATGATGGTTGTTAGACCTATGTTGTATGGGACAGAGTGTTGGCATGTCAAGAACTCACACATTCAGAAGATGAAAGTAGCAGAAATGAGAATGCTTAGATGGATATGTGTGCATATCTGGAGATACAAGATAGGAACAAAGATATACGGGACAAGGTGGGTGTGACCTTCATGGTAGACAACATACGAAAAGCGAGACTGAGATGGTTCAGATATGTGAAGAGGAAGAGCACATGTACCCTAATGAGGAGGTGAGAGAGATATGCAGTGTTAGGTATAAGAAGAAGTAGAAGCAGACAGGGTAAGATTGGGGAGAAGTGATTAGGCAAAATATGATACTTTTTTATGTCACGTCCCAAAATACTCCTAGATGTGACTGACACCTAGCTAACACTACTTACCAACCGAACTAGCGTATACCATACACTTAGCATTCATTCAAAACTCAACCAAAATAAAAGCAAGTTCCTAACATTTCAATAATTAAAAGCAAATGATTAATAATTCAAATTGTTCAATAAATATTTAGAATAATAATAACTAAAATAGATGAACGACATTCTAACCCAAATCCACTAGACCATGGAGCAAGACTCAAGATCGGGTGTGTAAACTCCTGAAGGCATCATATAAAAAATGATAAAGACTCTTTTGGAAGCCTGTACGAATAATCTAGTGGCTCATCTCAATAATTGGATCAACTCTCGCAAACTCGTCAGTTACTAGGTTCGTCGTCGCGAATAGCATCTTGCACGTGAATATAACCTAGTACGGTCCTCGATCTGCCACTTTGAATACCTCTGGAACAAGTGTTAGAAAATTCAAACACACCATAACCAGCACGATATAATAAACACAACAAATATACAAAACATCAATGTATATGTATCAACAAAATTAATAAGAATTAATCAGAAAAAGTATATATATCTCAATACAGTACACACTAAGGACTAGTCATAATTGACAGTAAAGGAAATTAACCAATAGCCCGACGAGCCCACAATGTCTCAAATATGTGACGAAGCATAGACAATGTCTGCTGAAGCATACACAATGCCCGAAATATATATCAGGAAGCACACACAATGCCCCGGTAATGTACAAAAGCATAAACAATGACCAACATCATAGCTCACAGTCGTGTCAAACCATCAAACCCAATATTATGGCTCAAAGCCGTATCACAATATCAAAAAACGTATAAAATAATTTTAATATTTTTTATAAAATAATATATTTGCGATTAGTCAAAGACCACCAATTCTACCAAATACATGTTTGTCCCAACATAATTACCAGACAGACAAAACACATTTCAAGTATCAAATTTTAAAGTCTCATGTTACCTCACTAACACTAACGTTAAGTGCCCCAGCATTGTGACTTCCAACGACCAACCAGGCGGCCTCAATCTTCCACGTGGCTACTGAAATTTCGATTTAACGAAGTTCACTCTGATTTCTCGTACAAATACTAAAGTGTGACATTAATGATACCATAGCAAGACAAATCAAAAGCAATATGTTTTAATCTCTTTGTTGCGCCAACAAAATAACTTCATAAACTGTAGTGAACTTATCTTAGTAGAGACAGGACCCAACTGAGTCAATCCCTCACGCAACTTTCACTATCCCAATTTTCCTTCGTAGGATGTCTTGACGGCACCTGGTCTCCAAAATTAAATAAACTTAATATTTATTGAATTAATAATAAAATTTAACCAACAATAATGAATTTCGATATGTAAATTTCCATACAAGCCAACAATCCCAAAACCAATAATACAAGTCATAAGCTCTACTGAGTTTGCTAGAAAATCCCTAATTACGACTGTTTCTGAATGAAATAAAATAGTACAAGTACAATATCAAAAGATGACTCCGAGGCCTGTGAACGCGACGTCAGGTTTACCTTGAGTCTCCACAACAAAACCCGAACAGCTAGCTATTGATCAACCAATTTCGAAATACCTGGATCTGCACAAAAATGTGCAGAAAGTGTAGCATGAATAAACCATAGGGGTACCTAGTAAGTATCAAAACTAACCTCGGTGGAGTAATGACGAGGGACAGTCAGGATACCTACTGGACTAAACAACCTGAACAAGTATAAAGGTTAACTAACGGGAAAACAATGTTAATATAAAGCTAAGCATGGTAAGGAATAGAAAATAATACTCACAATAAAACACTAGAAATAACAGTTAGCAACAAGAAGCAAACAGATAGAAATACTGTAGAGTAAGTTGGACACAGTCTAAGTCTGATGAAACCAAATAAAGAAAAACAAGTAACAACTCAATAAGAACAACCGCTTTTACACCAGATCTATTGAGGAATTTTCACGTGATACAAATCGTGGGTCCCAATTCTTGAACCCTAATCATTTGGCCTCTTGTGCCACATCACAAATTCATAACCGCACGGATGACTCACGTACCAAAAAAGTGACAATATCTAATATCCGCACAGACCATTCACGTGCCAACAATAATAATGGTTGAAAGTATTATTTCATACCTATTTGACTTGGTCTATACTTGAGAAAGAGAGACTTAGTCTAGGAAAACTTGGATAGCAATAAATTAGGTCAATCGAGAGATTGATAAGCCCAATTAAAAAGGTTGAACCTAGAGATAATAAAATCCGATTTGAGCTTATTATCAACTTTTTTATTCAATACCCATTTAGACTTGAGAAAGCCAAACTGGGCAAAACCATTCTCTGACCGAGAGGTAGTGAGTGATACTTGAGTGTTGATAGCTATAATACACCCTGGCCAATAAAATAAGCTTTAAAGTTTACAACCCATTAGGAAAACACCTAGGTGAAGGTCATAGCCCTAGGCCTTTTATATCATTTGAAAAACAACCAAAAATAATTTCCTAATTTCATTTTTTAAATGGCAATCTTTAATTTAGATTTTAAATCAAAACTAATTATTGCGAAAATGCAAATTTAGATATACAAACTCACGCACTAAGATATATACTACTAACACCATTCACATAACTCCTTGCGGAATTCGACTCCGACTCTTGTTGGGTATTACTATTGCTTCGACCGTTTTCATATCCTCAAATAGAGGAGTGAAATTGGACGAGATCACAAGGGAACCTTGTTGTGTGGAGGCCAATTCCTTCTTTATCTTGAACACCTTAGTACCATTTACAGCCTCATACCTACAATCCAATTGATTCCAAATACTCTCAGCTGACTCGGAGTACTGGACACTCTCATCTATAGTTGGTGAAAGTGAGCTGGTTAGCCATGAAATCAGTATACTATTGCATTTATCCCATTGACACAACTTTCCAACATCAGTGGTAACTGTCCTACGACATGATCCATCCACAAATCTATTTTATTCTTAGAAGAAAGAGACACTATCATACTTCTTCTCCATCCTCCATACCCTGACCCAGTGAATGGAGTGATCACCAAACCCATCCCAGGTATATCAGACGAGTGGATAAATAAGGGACTTGTACGGTCAGGAATGTATGTAGATTTAAGGCCCCATGAAATATCAAGAAATCGAGGTTTTTGGTGCCGAGGTAGGCTAATGTGTAAGGTCGCGTGAATTTATATTGCTAATTTGAGCAATTTCGAGCATAAGAATACAATTTAATTTAGATCCGAATCTCATGAGAATTACTGGAGTGGGGAAAGTTTTTTTTTGGATACTTGAGGATTATTATTTTATTAATATATGAATATTGTAATAATAGGGAACATTTGGATGTTTAATTCAAAGCAATAAGACTAAAGAAAATAAAAGTGAGCTACCTCCCCATAGCGCATCTATAGCACATGAGGGAAGTAGAAAATTTTAGCAAACCAGTGAGCTAAAGCCTTATAGCACAGGGCTAGCACCAGTTGAAATAATTGTACCTGATTTTAGCAAACCAGTGAGCTAAATCCTTATAGCACAGGGATAGAACCAGTTGAAAAATACTGTACTTGGGACTATTAATACTTAAGCGGGGAAAGAGAAAAATAAAAGGATTTCAAGATTAAGGCTTTTCTCTCCATCACCCATCTGGCCAAGGCTTCAAATACACACATAAGGTGAGTTTTCAAGTGTGTTTTTATGATGATTCCACTTCTCAATCACTAGTTACAACAAGGTTTTATATTGGATTTCATAGGATTTCTTTAAAATCTCAAGAACACCCCAAAGGTGGACTTTCAAGATTTGGTCTACAAGAGGTAATCTTTCACCCTTAAACCTACATGCATGGGTTGTTAGTGAATATATGAGCAAGGAATAAGTACTAGCACTTATGAGATGGTGCTTGGAAGCCATAAATACTTAAGCTAGATTATTGGGTGTTGTTGAGATTTTGTAATGAGTTAATTAGTGAAATTTAGTGGATGTGAGTTCATTGATGATTATAATGGTGCTAAAGAAGGAAGTTAGTAGTCAAATAATATTGTAATATATCTTGTTGATGGGAAGGAGGGATTATTGGATGAAAATACACCATTACTAGAGGTAGTTGAATGCTATGCACTCTAGGTGTTTGATAAAATACCAAAATGACCAAAAACCTGAAAAGTTTTACTAATATTGGTCCTTGAATTATGTTGATGTACATTAAAGTAGTAAGAGTAGTGGATGGTTTTAATAGCACTAAAGATCTCCGGCAAGGTATGTTTGGCTAAAACTCTCTCTTCTTAGAAATTGAACCCCCTTGGTGTCCATGCAATTAGTGTAAGTTCCAAAATTGATTGATGTAGAAATTGTTGTTCCAAATGTACTTGTGTTGCAAGAATATATGTGCAATATGTATTTCAATGTTCCCATTATTCTATCTTGTCATTTGAGGATGTGTTAAAGATATGGAATATGTGCTAAAATGCCTAGACTTCCAGTCGAGTTCGAATAAAGGTTTTTATGCTAAATTATGTGAAGGTTTCTACTTACCTACGATCTGTAATTGCTATCGTGTGTACTCAATATCTTGAATTGAAAGGCTTGTTTGTTGAAAATAATAATAATGTGAAAGTTGGGAAAGAACTTGCATTATGACATACGGCCAAGAGCATAGGTATGATATAACGATGGTGACCACTAGTGCCGATGAATTGATATATGTGAAAGAAATATGAAATGAGAGGATCGATGGGAAATGGTAATGTCTTGGCTGAGACGGCCTAGCCGATCGGGCTGTGATCGGACGCTATGACGCACTGTGCTCTTGTGCTTGAAACTAAAATTGGAAATTGGAAATTGAAACTGGAAACTGAAACTGGAATTGTGATTGTGGTGAATGTCTTCAATAGGACGTCCTAGCCGATTGGGTCGTGATCGGACTCCGTATAAAAGTACGGTGATATTGTGAATGATGAGGTATTGATACTAATGATGTCCCAATTTAAAGCTATTAAATTTAGTAGAAAACTTATGTGATCCTTAATTTGATGTTGTAGTGTTGTTTAAGGTTTTCATTGGTTCCATGATTATTTCTTCTTGTATTGTTGTTCTTTCTAATGAGATGGTGTTTAGTTATACATACTACTACTATTCGACAGTACTAACATCTCTTTTGTCGGGGGCGCGACATCTTCAAATAGACGTAGGTGGTTCCATAGCAGACAATGTTGATAGCAGCTAGTGGTGCATCATCATCATCTTCCAAGCAGATTTGGTGAGCCCCATTTGTTCCTGGGGTTATGTAATACACCTTTTGTTTATATGTTTGCCACGTTTTGAATTATAGTCGGGGCCTTTTTATCGGCGTTGTTATGACTCTCTTTTGTATCTTTAAAGGCCCCGTAGACAATAATGTGGGTTGTATAGGAGTATTGGAAGGGTCAGTGGACTATGTTGTGTTTTGGACCCTTGTTCCTTCAAATTGAAAAGTGTATTAAATTTTGAAAAACTTACCAATGATGTAACAATTGAATCGATTTGGAAATTTTTACAAAATCTTCCTTTTGTATAATTAATAATAACACGTTTCTTGATCATAAAGAGTTGGGTAGAAAATGTCTAATAGGCTTGCTCATTCGGGTTCACTCGGTAGAGAGTCGGTCGCGCCTCCCGAGGTTGGGGTGTGATAGTTGAGTTATCACTAGAAGTAGCATTTACAGGAATTTCATTATTCACCATTTTAGGAAGGTGCAGAACACTCAGATGCAAAAGAAAATGTCTAAGGTTTTTCTGTCACAAAAAAAAACATCTTCCTAACTAATTCCAAATAAAACTCGGCGAAAGAGAGAAATACTCACTGAGAATCCAAGTTCCAATAACAAATCAAAATATTATCATCGCAGACCAGTCCGAAGAACGATCGGAGAAAAAATGGTGAACAGTCCAAGCCTTCGATTCAAACGGCGAGGGTAGGATCGATCAACTTCTCACATCAGGATCTATCTAACGCCCATGACTCTGATATCATGTGAAGATTAACAGACCAACTACAAAAACATGACAAAAAAGAAGAGAAATACTCCCTCCGTTCACTTTTAGTTGTCCACTATGGACTTTGCACACCCATTAAGAAATAATAAATGAAATGCATAATTTACCATGATACCCATATTAATTAATGCGTAGTTTTAATGGTTTGAGAAAATGATTTGAAATGAGTAATTAATACTATGGGTATAACAAAAAAAATAATAATTGTTATCTCTTAATATACTAAAAAGAAATGTTACTTCATAAATTGAAATGATGAGCAGCTGACCTTAAGTACACTAAGCTACGGAAACAACTTTCTTAAGAAAAAAAGGAGAGGTAGAGGCATATGGAAAACAAATCAGAAAAGAAGCCTCGAGTTCTCTGCCTCCATGGCCATGGAGCCAGTGGTGAAATATTGAAGAAAGAAATGGAACTTGGTTGGCCACAAACTGTACTTGAGAAACTCGATTTGGTGTTCTTAAATGGACCTTTTCTACTTCAAGATAAAGTCGACTCTCATGACATTTTTCATCCACCTTACTATGAATGGTTCCAAAAGGTTGTCTCTAAATTTATGGACTTTATGATGGTGATGCATTTAAATTTCTTGTCTTAAAAATGGAAATTTAGAAGTCGTTGAGTTTTAACTGCATCAATGCCTGGAATGCAAAGGGAAAGAGTGGCTCTGACCAAAGTACCAAATATAAAATTTGTGATCATAATATCAGGGGCAAAATTTGGAGGGCGTGAACTTGGATTGCCCAAGCTTGCTGCTAATGCATATTCATCTCCAATCGACTGCCCATCTCTGCACTTCATAGGTACTTTCTATATGACCAATACAAATAACTTAATAATGGTATATTAGTTTAATTTGTGATTCTTAAGATTTTTTTTTTCTTGGATTCCCCTCATCTTCGTTTTCCCTTTAATCTCCCTTTGTTGGAGCTATTACTTTATTGGTGACTCGAATCCATAACTCTGGAACGTGGGGGGAGGGGAGGGGATGCTAACCCATCTCAGCAATCCCCTGTTGCCAATTCTTAAGATTAAGAAGCTTAGTCTGATGCAAGCACTCGGTGTGAGTGAGTATTTTCCACTAAACAATGTTATCATAACATCTCTCAATTTGTTTTTCTTGATTAACTTGTAGTATTTTAAATTACTACTATGCTAGTTTAATTAGAGTATTAGACTCCATCTTGTTAGGATCGAAATAATCAGGTGTCACGCAGGAGATAGTAAAATAAATCTTGAACGATGATAAATCCAACAACAAAAGAGAAATATACCAGAAAGACACAAATATTTAACGTGGTTCGGCCAATTGACTTACTTCCACAGGCGGAGATGAGCAATCCACTATATACAAGAGTGTACAAAATATTGAGAGAACAACCTCACGAAGAGGCAAACAAAAGTGACACACTAACACTTGTCCCGTAAAGTTCTCCCTCTAAACATGACTCTCAAACCCATATGGCTACATTGTGGATGCTACTGAATGAGACTGAAGGATCCTCAATTTATATAAGTCAAAACCTTTTCCTACAAGAAAAAATGACTAGCCAAACATGGAAGAATTATAATTTCCTTCTACAAAAAACTCAGTTATAGTAAATATATTGTCCTTTCCTTCAAGAAATAGGAAAACTAAATATGGTAAGAAAATCAAGACAACCCCTAACAATTCTCCCCCATGGTCTGATTTTTCTGACAAAATAAATTTGATCCACCTTCTTCATATAGCCTTCAACAGGTCGCATCTCCAAATCTCCACCACAAAGTTTGTCTCAACGTTAGTAGTACTCCGGTCAAATTTCTCATACAAAAATCTTGATTATCGTCAAATAGGTTGCGGCTAGAACTGAACCCGCCAAGATGAACCTATCTTGAATCATGCTCTGATACCACTTGTTAGACCGAAATAATCAGGTGTCATGCGGGAGCTAGTAAAGCAAACTTTGAACAACGATAAATCCAACAACAAAAAAGAAATATACCAAAGAAACACAAACAATTAACGCGGTTGGGCTAATTGACATACGTCCACGGGCAAAGATGAGCAATCCACTATATACAAGAGAGTACAAAATATCAAGAGAACAACCTCACGAAGAGGCAAACACAAGTGACACACTAACACTTGTTCCGTTAAGTTCTCCTCCTAAACACGACTCTCAAACCCATATGGCTACATTGTGGATGCTACTGAATGAGAAGGAAGGATCCTCAATATATATAAATCAAAACCTTTTTCTACAAGAAAAAGGATTATCCAAACATGGAAGAATTATAATTTCCTTCTACAAAAAGAAAAATTCAATTATGATAAATATATTGTTCTTTCCTTCAACAAATAGTAAAATCAAATATGATAAAAAAAATCAAGACAACCCCTAACAATCTATCCCGCTAAATTACACCTAGTTAATTACAATTGTGACACTTTGATGAAGGGCCCGGTGTTTAGGTTGGGTCAGGATGAAAGATTAATAAACTTATAGCTGCAAGCTTCCGAAGAAGGGATGTATATGACATCTTTGGCAAATTCTACATCAGAGGGAGAAAAAAGTAAAGTGCTATATAAGATTGAGAACAAGTTAGCATCATACACGTGTTTAATAGTGGCATAGCTCAAGGGACATAACCGTGAGGTTGATAGAGCTCAATTGGACAATACATCTCATGGACTTAGGCTGTGACAAAAATATTACTAGATTAGACTTCCACAGTAGGGTGGTTGCCTCAACGACGATGCTAAGACCCTAAATGGGTCTATATGTGATATACCTTGAGGACGAGCTAATGAGGGTATGTCAAGATGAAGGACTAGTAGATTTGTAGGCTGGCAAGCATACAAAGAAGATGTGAATATGACACCTTAGGCACATCTCACGTTGGAAAGAAGAGAAAGATGAACTGCTACATAAAATAGAGCACACGTTCACATAATTTACACGCTCGATGTTGGCATAATGTAAGGGCTAAATCTATGATGTTGATGAGCCAAAATGGACAATACATGCTATGAGTTTGAGTTGTAACAAAAAATATGATAGCGAAGGTAAACTTCAACAATACGATAGTGGGGCAAACATCAACAAGTGCATTGAGCCTCTAAGAGGGCATATGTGACGCCCTTGACTAAGGGCGAGCTAATAGCTAGGTTAAAGGAATTGTACAGCTAAAACAAGGGAGATAAGAGAAATTAATATCATAACTAGGAAGTTAGTGTTATGAAACCAATCCTGAAGAGAGATTTGTGAATTTGTTTTTCTATTTTATTTGTTAATTATTACTAATTATTCTAAGGTAATGTAAGAATAACCATATATATGATATGTAATTTTCCATAGAGGATAGAGATTCTTTAATTGCTTAAAGAATATTTCAAAAATAGTTGCAAATAACAGTATCTTTATCTTTTGTTTTTTCAAAAAGATAATAAACATACGGATGGGGCAAGTTGATCTATTCATGTTAAAGAAAAGGTAGCTGCTCAAAATTGAAACAACTAGAACAAATTAAAAATAGTGTACTCCACTTGGAGTAAAGAATCATGTAAATTCACCATGTATTGTACGTTACCTTTTTATTTTCAGAAGTTTCTACTAAACAATCACATGATTGTATTTTTTCTAGTTAATTTGAAGTATATATGTCACTTGATTATATTCTTTCTAGTTAATTTGAAGTATATATGTCACTTTTGATTATCTTCTTTCTAATTAATTTTGAGGTATATATGTCCTTTATTGTGAATTTGTGATATTTGTTGTACAGGTGAGAAGGAAACCAAAAAGACAAGCGAAGAAGAACTTGTGAAGTGCTTCGTTAATCCTGTTGTGATTCATCACCCAGAGGGGCACAAAGTACCAAATCTAGGTAATTGATAAAATTCCCAGTAACAATAAAAAAATAAGAGAAAATGATACTATATTGTCGCTGTAAAAATAATAGCCGAAAAAAAATATAAAAGTTGTATATTTTTTGTATATATATACATTTAGTATGTTATATACAAAAATTATACAAAATTTATACACTTTTTTGGCTACCATATGTAAATAGTTTCTAGAGGGGGCTAAAAGTGATAATACCCCAAAAAATAATTGTGAGATCATAGATTTTTGATGAATTTTATGCGAGGAAAAAAATATGAGAAAATCGTCATCCTCAGGAAATATTAGTTCAATTAAGTGTCTTTATCTTGTAAGTAGATTCCCTCCGTTTCATTTATGAAGAAAGTTACTTTGAAATGTTATTAAGAGTGTTATTGACTATATTAATCTTTATTTATTTTTAAATTTACTTATAATAGGAAGTTGTAAAGACCTTTGATAAGGAAAGAATTAGAGTTTAATTAGGAATGTGTAATATTTTCCTTATTAGAGTTTAGGTCTTGGTCTCCTATTAGGTTTAGGTTTTCTCTTATTTCTCTAACTTCTTTGTCTATAAATACTTGTGGAATTAATGAGAAGAGCAAGAGTTTTTCCTCCAATATTGTTCTTTGTCTTCCGCATCAAATCTTTCATGGTATCAGAGCCATAGTCTTTTGAAGAACTCTTCATTGTCTAATATTATTATTTGTCTTTGTTCTTTTTTTGAACAGTGTGTTTTTTGTCTTGAATTATGGCCGACGAAACACAGGCCGTTGTGAAGGAAGGTGTAGTTCAAAGGAAGACGATATCACCATATGATATCACTTCCAATGACAATCCTGGCTTGGTTATCACCCAAGTTCAATTGAAAGGTGATAATTATGAAGAATGGGCTAGATCCGTTCGGACAGCCCTGAGGGCGAGGAAGAAATTTGGCTTCGTGGACGGAAGTATTACGATGCCCAAAGAGACATCGTCAGACTTAGAGGATTGGTGGACTATCAATTCTTTGTTGGTATCATGGATCAGAAATTCCATCGAACCAACACTACGATCTACCATATCACATATGGAGGTCGCCAAAGATTTGTGGGAAAGTATAAAAGAGC
>MDKJ01168163.1:0-10521 GCA_005239525.1 Nicotiana knightiana | reverse complement strand
TAACAAGTGTATTTTTATCATTAATGCGCATAATATGTAAGGTATATCACATGTTAAACTATGTAATTTAGCCTCGCATCAGTTATCCAGTCCAAAAACAGCACGGCAAAAAAGATTGTCTTAAACTTCCATATTAACGACGCAGAAAATAGGTAAGAGTATTGCAAATCGCCTCCTTCAGTTGATCAAAGTTGGCATTGGCTGAAGCATTAATTCCATCAAGCCTGTCATGAACCTCCTTGAATGCCTTGACAACGTTTTCCCTTACTTTGAGAACTGCAACTCTTATCATGGAAACATCAGACCCTGTTTATTTGGAGATAGCATGAATGTCACCAACAGTGGACTGAGTAGCAGTGAGAAGATATTTGATTGCAGACAGTTGATTGTCAATGGCACTAAGCTTTTCAGCAAGGTCAGGATCACTGGGGCTAGGATGGTAAGCATAGGGTTTGGATTTAGAATCGATTTGAGCATGCTTGAACTCTCCTTATTGTTTCTTAACCCACGAGCCCTTCACACACATATACCCCATACTCGCAAAAGCTCTGGAATTGTAAGTTTTTGAAACACAGATAAAGGGATATTCAGATATGGAAACATTATGAGCTTCCAGAATGTGAGTGATGGCCATGCCATAGGGTAGACTAGTGGGATCATCAGCACTTTCAATCATAAAATTGATGACCCAGGAGGACAACTTGATCTTGAGTTTAGTCACAAGGCAATAGACCAGAAAGGTATCTCTTTGAGAGAAGGTGGAGAAAGAGCAATACGAGGAAGTAGAGTGGTTGCAACAATGTGGGCAGAACATGAGTTCAAAAACCAACATCACTGGGGCCTAACTGGTTTGGGAGAGATTCAGATGGACACTCGGCAATACACCTTTTAGCTTGATCAAAAGAAATTTCAAAATTATCGGGCCAGGAATTTTTAAAAAGCATGGGGAAACCAGAACACTTACACTGAAAAATTGAATCAAACATGACACAATCAAGAATAATATGCTTTCCTAACACTAAGTACCCCAACTTATCAGACTTACTAGAGCGAAGATTTGCATAAAACATTCTTTCTAGGAGTTCATAGACTTTAGGCGAAGGAACATAAAAGAACTTTGACTACCCTTAATAAACGAACAAATCTTTTACCTTGAAATTTAGGGCTTTCATGTCATCAAGGTCGACTATCCTCCCATGAGCGATAGGATTATCTTTCAAAGCGATGAAAAAATCCTATTTAGAGAATCCCAGAAATTTAGGTCAGACTCTAGGGAACTAGAGAGATCTATTTTTGACGTCTTAGGAGTAAAGGATACGGGGGGGGGGGTTTCTTCCATAGGTCATTTTCCCAAAGATTTTCTCCTAAGGTGTGAGAATGGTCAGACAAATCAGCCTGAGTAGAGGCAAAACCTTCAGAATGTTCAGACCCTAGGTCTACTTGTTCTGGGGGCTGAGAAGGGGATTTTGCTCTGGAGCGAGTACTCTTTCTGGTGGAGGCAGAGGGAATTTTGGGGTGTTTGTCCATTGAAGAATTTTTGGTTGGAGAAAGCTTCTGAGAAGGGTTTCTAGGAGATAGGGACGATGGAGATTGAAAAGAAGTTTCAGGCATTAAAAAATAGAGTTTCTGACCGTTGAGTACAGAAAAGGAAGGGGTGTTAGTTGATCAGACGTGATGATTTGTTTTCCTTCTTTGAACTCCGCAACGATGTGAAAAGAGAGGGAAATCGGAGGCGCAATTAATGATTAAGAAAAGAAATAAAACATTAGGCATACAAAACAAAAAATAATAGTACATAAGTCCTAATATTAACGACTAATGCAAATAATGCCAAGTAATTCTCTTAGAGAGCAAAATCTTTCTTCTAATAAAGGTTTAGTAAAAATATTCGCTAATTGATTAGTAGTTACAAAAAAAGATAGTTCTATGTTTCCTTTAAGAACATAATCTCTAATAAAATGATGCTTGATGTCTATATGCTTTCTCATAGAATGATGCACAGGATTTTTAGAGAGACATATAGCACTAGAATTATCACAGAAAATTGGTATATGTTTAAAGGATAATTCATAGTCACAGGTTTAAAGGATAATTCATAGTCACAAAGTTGATGAGACATCTGTAGTAGTTGTGCACAACATTGTCCAATAGCGATGTATTCAGCCTCAGTCGTGGATAATGCAACTTATCCTTATTTTTTACTGTTCCAGGATATCAATGCTTTACCAAGTAATTGGCATGTCCACTTGTGCTTTTTCTGTATTCCTTATCACCTGCAAGATCAACATCTAAAAAACCTTCTAATTTAAACATGTTAGAACGAGGATACCATAATCCATGAGAGACGGTTCCAATAAGATATCGAATAATTTTTTTTACAGCCGTCAGATGTGATTCTTTAGGAGCTGACTGAAGCCTGGCACATTTACAGACACTAAAAATAATATCTGGTTGACTAGCAGTTAAATAAAAAAGAGAGCCAATCATCCCGCGATACTTAGTTTCATCAACAGGATTTCCCTGTTCATTTTTATTAAGGCTTGTAGAGGGACTCATAAGTGTGCTAATAGCTTTGGCATTTTCCATATCAAACTTTTGAATCAACTCCTTGGTATATTTTGTTTGACATATGAATGTTCCTTCTTCAGATTGTTGAATTTGGAGTCCAAGAAAGAACGTTAGCTCTCCCATCATACTCATTTCGAACTCGCTTTGCATAAGATTTGAAAGTTCCTTGCACAAAAGAGGATTAGTACTACCAAAGATAATATTATCAACGTAAACTTGAATAATGAGATTACCTTCTGATGATATTTTAATGAAAAGAGTAGTATCTACATTACCTCCTGTAAATCCATTATCAATGAGAAATGAGCTAAGCTTTTCGTACCATTCTTATGGAGCTTGTTTTAGTGCATATAGCGCTTTGGTAAGTTTATACACATGGTAGGGGAACTTTGAACTTCAAATACAGGTGGTTGTTTCACATATACCTCCTCTTCAATAAAACCATTCAGAAAGACATTTTTAACATCCATATTCCAACTTGAATCTTTTAAAAGATGTATATGCAAGGACAATTCTTATGGATTCCAGTCGAGCTACTTGAGCGAAGGTTTCGTTATAGTCGCCTCTTTCTTGTCGCGAGTATCCTTGAGTGACTAGTCTGGCTTTATTTCTTACAGCTTTCCCATCCTCGTTCAACTTATTTCTAGAAACCCATTTGGTTCCTATTACAGGGGCATTCTCAGGTTCGGGCCTCAGTTTCCATACTTGATTTTTGTCGAATTGATCTAGCTCTTCCTGCATCGCTTGCAGCCAACTTGAGTCTCTCGAAGTTTCTTCTATTTTCTTAGGCTCAATCTGGGAAATCAATGTTATATTTTCTTTCTTATTGAGAGCTCATCTTGTCTTCATCCCTTCGCTTGGTACCCTATGATGAATTTTTGAGGATACTCTGGTTCACTTCTCCATTCATTTGGATGAACTACCGGAGTAGTCGACTCCTTTGGATGTTCTGGTTGACTGTTGATGATCTCATTAGTTAAATCTGTCATATCATTAGGTTTATTGGTCTACTCTTGAGATTTTCTTGTCTCCTGAGCTTACTGCGTTTGATCATCATCATCTGCAGTAAATTCTTTCTCGGCCCGAGTGTTATTCTCATCAAAGAAAACATGTACTGATTCTTCTACACATAAAATACATTTATTATAAACTCTAAAGGATCTACTATTTAAAGAATATCCCAGAAAAATACCTTTGTCACTTCTTGGATCAAATTTTCCAAGATTGTCCTTACCATTGTTATGAATGAAACACTTACTCCCAAATGGTTGAAAGTACTTATATTGGGTTGTTACCTTTCCACGTTTCATAAGAAGTTTTCTTCAGGACAGGTCTTATAAGGCATCGATGAATGTGACATGTTGTACTTACTCCTTCTGCCCAGAAGTGATTTGGCAGTGAATATTCTAGTATCATGGTTCTCGCCATATCTTGTAAGGTCCTGTTTTTCGTTCAACAACTCCATTTTGTTGAGGTGACCTTGGAGTAGAGAAGTTGTGAGTGTATCCTTGATCATTGCAGAAATCTTCAAATGCTCTGATTTTAAATTCTCCTCCGTGATCACTTTGAACAGTTGTAATGAGATACCCCTTTTCTCTTTCGACCTTTTTACAAAAGACCTCGAAATTTTTCAAGGCTTCATCTTTGTGAGATAGAAAAATCACCCAAGTAAAACGTGAGTAGTCATCAACAATAACAAATGCATATCTTTTGCCTCATATGCTAGCAGTTCTAGTAGGTCCAAATAAGTCCATATGAAGTAATTGCAAGGGCTTTGAGGTAGATACAACATCTTTGTTTTTGAAAGAGTTACTAGTTTGCTTACCAATCTGATATGCATCACATACATGATTTCTAGAAAAATTGAGTTTGGGTAAACCAATGACTAAACATGCTTGGAAAGTTTTTCTATCAAATGCATGCTTGCATGACCAAGTTTCTTATGCCATTACCAAGGATCATCAGATATAAATGTTAAGTAGATATGACCATCTATACTTTCAAAAGCATCAAGAATATAGACATTTCCACACCTTTTACTTGGGAGGATTATTTTACATGTTTCATCCTCAATAACACAACCTGTTTTCTTGAACTTTACTTCATATCCTGAGTCGCATAGCTGACTTATACTCAGAAGATTGTAATTAAGCTCATCTATGAGATAAACTTCAGTGATATCACAGTTGTTATTGAAAGGAACTGTTCCAGTATCGACTATTTTCCCTTTTATTCATCACCAAATTTGACCTTTCCTCCATATATTTTTGTAACTTCCTTAAACATATTTTTGTCACCTGTCATGTGGCTGGAACACGCACTATCCAAATACTATTTTCCTTTGTGACTCCTTCTGTGGTGTTCCTGCAAAACATAATTATTACTTCTTTTTAGATACCCAAGCTTGCTTGGGTCCTTTTTGGTTAACGTTACTAGATTCAGGATTATTTTTAGGTTTCCAAATCCATCCTGAGACATTTGACTTACGAAAATGACAAAAGGAATACTTATGTCCACTTTTATTATAGTAGTGATACGTGGGACTTGATCCATTTTCGGAATTCCCATTTGTGTTAGTACTAGTGGATTCTGTTCTTGCTGGTCCTTCTCCAATTAACTTATAAGTCGCATGGCTCGACTTTGTAGAATTATGACTGGTAGATTTGCGCAAGCCATTAAGTTGCACTAGCAATCCATCATACTCATCTTGAAGTGCATCTTGTTCAATTTCACATACTTCAAGCTTGAGTTTCCAATCTTTTACTTCTCTATTGAGTCTCTTTATTTCATTCAACATTTTTTAGACTCCTTCAAAGTAAGGTCAAGAATATCCTGCAATTCATTACATTTTTCTGGTATTTGGTTCGATCAAAGTATATGGTGCTAAGGTACAGAGACGAGTTTAATACTTTGTGAGAGGCTTGATTGCTGAAGAGATTTGCCAACCCAAGAGATTTGATCCTTGGAAAAAGATTGATTCATTTCAAGAATAAGGTTATTCAGCAGCGACTTTGTCTTGACAAGAGGACTTTAATGACTTCCCTTATACATGACTTGATAGCGCTGGATTTCCTCCTTGAATCTTGGTCCTTCCAGATTTAGCAACTTGATTGATTATCTTGCAAAATCTTCGATACTCTTGATTGATTGATTCCTTCAGTCTTGCCTTGATTGATTCCTTCAGTCTTGGACACTATTCTTGATTCTCGTTGATTGATTCCATCAATATTGGATGCTTTCCTTGATCCTCTCTAATTGATTCCTCCAATCTTGAATGCTTTCCTTGAGTTCCTATACAAAGAACAATTATATTATTGCCATCATTAAAATCAGATCTAACACCTTTTATATAGTAGGGGAATCCTACTCTTGATACAATTCTATAAAAGGTAAAACTTCTCATAATTTGCTAATTAATCAGCCTCTCCTTGATACGTGCCAAGATTTTCGCCGTGATCTCCAACTGATCGCGAATATTTCGGCTTTCCGTTATTTGGCTCGACAAATTTTCCTTGATCTTGTTCGATACCTGAATCACGAGCTCGATGACTTAAGTTCGCGCCTTGGTTTGATATAACCCGGGGTCGAGCTTCAATGTGTCACGTTTCAATCTCGATCAGTCATACAATAGACGAGCCCGGTTTGACCGTATACAGATAGTTCCCTAATTTTCGGAGAGAAGACGATGAGAAACGATATGAACGTTCGAGCCTTGCTTAGATAAATCATGATGTAAGCGACAAAAGGTAACCAAAATATCCCGTCCGTCCAGTCTTCAAGGCATTAAATGTGTGTCAGTAGCTGGTCAGTCATTATGGGTTTTAAATTGTCGTTTGCAAACTGTAAATACTTCATCCTTCCATCCATTAGAACTTTTACATTCAAACGTTTGTTCTTCTTCTTTTAAGAAAAATTTCATCACCTTCATCTTCTGGTTTTCTAGCTTAAGTTTAAAACTTCTTTCCTTCTAATTTTCTGAAAATTTTAAGAAACTATCCGCCAATTACGCCCTTTCTTTCATCAGTACCACCTCCTTACCCTTTCTTAGAAGCAATGACAAAGACTTCTAAATCCGTTCCTCAAAAGGAAACTCCTTCTTCCTCGAGACTGTCTGATGAAGAAAATGTCCCGTCTACAGTTGACGTGGAAAAGACACCTGAGCCCCCTTAACTATGTTCATTCCAGCGGGGTGCCCAACCGGGGCCGATTTCAAAATCGAGAAAACCCCTTCCGTACCGGGTCGATAAGAGTCAGTCTCGAGGTATATATGCTCTATCACTGACGATCTCTTCCCCAAAGTCAAGGAGGATTGTAATTGGGCCGGGAAACACGTGGTGGTGCCTATGCCCGAGGAGTCAATCACTACCCACGCGGAGGGATTTTCTAAGTGTTTACACTTATCCCTTCACATTGCGCCCTCTAGACCCGGTCATTATAGCCTTCTGCAAGAGGTACGAGGTGACCCTTGGTCAAATCCATCCCTCATTCGGGAGGATAATGAACAAATTCTTTATACAATTACCTAGATGTCCTGGATTCTACCGTTTCGGAGGATGTCACCGGGTTGTGCGACTTACCGGTACCAAAGAAGATACCGTCCCCGGGAGCTGGCGGATCTTCCTCGAGCCCAATAATAGTGAATCAGTTTCTAGCTCTGAGTGTTGATCCTACTCAAAGACGAGCAATTTTTATGTACATTCCAGAGGATGCCTGAGTTCTCACTGCCCCGGTAGGGATTGCCGATTACCTTCGGTGCTTGGTGACCGAAGAGGATCAAGCTAGAATGAACGAGGGGGAACCTTCGCAAAAGGAGCTTAAGTAGTGAACTGCATTTTATAACACCATTAACTAGGAGAGTCAAATTAGCATCTTAAATTGTGTGATATCCATGTTTGAGCGTACTTTTCAAAGATGTTCTCGGGAAATGGCATTTCCTCGGCCAGAATTAGATCTGAGGTCTTCACTCGAACGAATCGGCCCAACCAGCTTCAGTCTCAGTCATCATCTATGCTCGAGAATGGGGCCTTAGTGGCCCGACGGAAAGCTTTATCAACCCCACTTGGTAGAGTTGGAGACTGTACAGACGCATGAGATGGTCGATGATGAAGGGGCACTTGTCGATTTTGCTCATAAAGAAACGGAAAAGAATCACTATCCTCTAGAATGAGGGATGGATTTGACTAAGGATCACCTTGTACCTCTTGCAGAAGGCTATAATGACCGGGTTTAGAGGGCCCAACATGAAGGGATAGTGATTGACTCCTCGAGCGTAGGCACCACCAAGTGTCTCCCGACCCAATTACAATCTTCTTGACTTTGGGGAGGAGATCGTCAGTGATTGAGCATATATACCTCCATATCGGCTCACATCGACCCGATACGGAAGGGGTTTTCCCGATCTTGAAATCAGACCCGGTTGGGCACCCCGCTGGAATGGACATAGTTATGGGGGCTCAGGGTTCTTTTCCACGTCAACTGTAGACGGAACATTTTCTTCTTCAGATGGTCTCGAGGAAGGAGGAGTTTTCTTTTTAGGAACAGATTTAGAAGTCTTTGCCATTGCTTCTAAGTAAGGGTAAATAGGTGGTACTTATGAAAGAAAGGGCGTAATTGGCGGATAGTTTATGAAAATTTTCTAGAAAATTAGAAGGAAAGAAATTTTAAACTTAAGCCAAAAAACCAGAAGATGAAGGTAATGAAATTTTTCTTAAAAGCACAAGAACAAACTTAATGTAAAAGTTTTAATGGATGTAAGGATGAAGTATTTATAGTTTGCAAACGACGGTTCAAAACCCGTAATGGCCGACCAGCGACTGAGACACATTTAACGCCTTGAAGACTGTACCAACGAGACATTTCAGTTACCTTTTGTCGCTTACGTCATGATTTATCGAAGCAAGGCTCGGACGTTCATATCGTTTCTCTTCGTCTTCTCTTCGAAAAATGAGGGGACTATATGTATACGGTCGAAACCGAGCTTGTCTATTGTATGACCGATCGAGACTGAAACATGACAGGTTGAAGCTCGATCCCGGGTTATATCAAACCAAGGCGCGAACTTAAATCACCGAGCTCGTGATTCCGGGACTGAACAAGATCGAGGAAACTTTGTCGAGCCAATAACGGAAGGCCGAAATATCCACGATCAGTTGGAGACCACATCGAAAATCTCGGCATGTATCAAGGAGAGGCCTATTAAGTAATAAATTATGAGATTTTTTTACCTTTTATAAAATTGTATCAAGAGTAGGGTTCCCCTACTATATAAAGGGAGGTCTGATCATTTGTAATGGACATTGAAAAACGTATCCCAAAGCAATACATTGTTATTTCTAGTTCTTGTTATCTTGTCATTTATTCCAACATCGATTGAGATATTTCTTGACTTGAGGGTGACCAACCTTCAAGGTTAAGACTATCTAATTTTGTGTGATTTGCATTTGTTTCCTTATCATTAGTTTCAATATTAATCTGTTCTTCCAATTTGTATTAAGTTATATCACGTATCCTTAATATGTATAAATTCAATTGTTATCCGATTTTAAGGTAAACAAATAAGCTAAACAATTGTCTCCTTGTCAGTTGTCATTAGCAGAAATCCATATATAAACATTATAAAATTCGTTCTGACTTTCCGATTGTTGGACTTTAAAGCCATTGGGATTTAAAGACAAGGATGTGAATTGGAAAATGGTGGGAAATAAAATGGAGGGAAATGAAAATTTGAATCAAGTGAGCTTTGTCATGAACTTTGTACCACATTGGTGAAAGACAACTACACTTGTGTGTATAAATATAGAATCACTTCTTAGAGATCTTAAAAGGAGTTGAAGAGAATGAACCCTCGCGTCGTCGTCTTCGTCGTCGTCGTCGTCGCTCGGCTCGGCTTCGGCTTTGGCTTTGGATTTGGCTTTGGATTTGAATTTGGATTTGGATTTGGATTTGTCAATCGATCGATAAGATTATTTTTGGACAAAATTTATTTAATTAATTAGTTAAGAATTAATTAAATGCCAGTAAGTTCATTAACGAAATTGACTGAAACGTATAATCCAAACGCTGCCTTTCCCTTCTGAACAGACACCTCTTCACATTAATCTGCCTATAAATTCCGAGGCATGGCTTCCTTTTCACTCACTGAAAAATCTAGAATTTCCTTCTGAAAATATACTACATTCTATTCGCAGTCTCTCTCTCAAAATCGTAAGTGTGATTTTGCTCCGTTCTTTGAGTTCGTTGGTATCCTGCAATTAGTATTGCCACTGTTGCAGGAATGTTTATTCCGTTTTATCCTGGGAGGATTTAATCCATTACCTTGGTAACTTGTGAGGGGGTTAAAATTCCTTAAGGACGCACAAGGAAATTGTGGACTCGGAATATTTCATATCATCTACTGATTTTCTGTTTCTTCTAACAGTTTGTTTTAACACAGTATCGACAACAAGTTTAAGGAATTTTATTTAGCGTTTCTGTGTTGAAATTTATATTGAAATGTTATCTATATTTTGTATACTGCTTTGTATACTAAAGCCTTTGTGCTTTTTACTCCAATAACTATTCTGTCCGGTTTAAAGTATATCAAAACTTTACCGGACTAATAAACATACGGGTTTGAAGTATATAAAAACTTCACCATTGTTACGTGTTGTATGTTTGGTTTGGTATTCAGTTTAAAGATATCAAAACTTCACTGATTTAACGAAGTTCTGTTTGTTTCCAACTCTACAGAAACATGACGAATGAAAACCAAATTAATGGAAATGTTGTTGGAACGAGTGCTTCATCGAGTGTTGCTGCTTCGTCAAGACCAGCACATACGATGGCACCGGCAGAAAAACCCGGGAAATTTTCTGGTACAGACTTCAAACGTTGGTAGATGAAGATGCTATTCTACACTAAGCCTGCAACGATTCATCAAGGAAGATGTTCCAGTTGTGGGAGAAGATACTCCTG
>MDKJ01161277.1:0-19861 GCA_005239525.1 Nicotiana knightiana | reverse complement strand
AACTCAATGTTCTTGCACTTCAATGGAATTTTCTCCTTCTGTACTTTGATTCACGAAAATCCCCCTGTAATTGTGGTTTAGGAGTCTATTTATAGGTTTAGGGTGAACCCTAACCGTGTAAGAGATGTCTATTTCACTTGGGAAACACTTAAACCCGGCCGACTGGGGACCCTGGCGTTTGGACCCAAAGGCCTGGCTAACGCCAGGCTAGGGCTGGCGTTTCAGCCCTAACGCCTGGCTAACGCCAGGGTAGGGCTGGCGTTTCAGCCCTAACGCCTGGCTAACGCCAGGTAGGGCTAGGTGTTTGGCTCTGTCGCCCGGCTATCGCCCGGGTGTCTCCTTTCGCGTATTTTTCGACGTATTTGCATCCTTTTAGCTCCGTTTCCATCTCCACTTCACCTACACATGAAATAAACTCCATTAAGCACATAACAAGTGTATTTTTATCATTAATGCGCATAAAATGTAAGGTATATCACATGTTAAACTATGAAATTTAGTCTCGCATCACACTCTCTGGTTGAGCAAGCCTGTCTGGAATATAAGTCATCCATTTAGGGTGATGGAAGGCAATAGTGTCATTCCACGCCCTTCGTGGAAACTCCTAGCGATATTGACCCTTTTGGAGATGCTCCATTAACCACAACTGTAGCAGAAAATTGCAGCCCTCGAAATGTTTGGACCCTTTCTGACAGTGGTCAAAGGCCCGGTAGATATCATCTATAATCATAGGGACTATGATGTATGTCTATCCCTCGATTCCTTCCATTAGAGTCTTGGTGACCATAGCCAGTCTAGTGTGAATTCTTTCCCTTTTCGTTGGGAAAACTATCATACCCAAGAAGCAAACAATGAACACGAAAACTCTGCGGGTGAACATGACCTAAGGAAGTGATGGAAAAATCATCATGTAAAATACAGTAGGACTTGCTATGACTGTATCTCTCATACAAGTAGTCAACGGTATATAAGATTTCTTTAAGAACTCCAAATCGGCGTACTTTTTCATACCCATCATTTTTAGAAATCCTCTACTAGTGCGATTTTCCGGTACCAATAGCCCAGGGTTGTCCCAAGGTAGCCCAGCAAATCCCCCGATTTCTTCTAGGAGCGGGGTCATTTCTATATCCCCGAAGCGAAACATTGATCTTCCACGATCCCAGAATATGGTTGCAGCTTCTATCAACACATTATTTGGTTGGATGTCTAACAGAGAAGGCAAATTTCCCAGGACCTTCTTCACATGTTTTTTTTTAATTGAGGAAAGATATTCCCACCAATCTAGGAGCAGTGGTGGTATACTACAGACCATAGTGAACTTGGGGTCCTCGTGCCTCATTTTCTGCAAAACAAATAAGGTTAGACCATTTCCCCCTCCAGATTCGACTATTTATATATCCATGATTAGTATATTGGAATTTAGTTCTCCAAAATTAATGCACAAAACGTGGTTGCGTCCGTTGGGATTATGGAAACGCCGATGGACTTTGGATAAAGTTTGTCTTAAATGGTTATTATGTGGACAACATATTAACCCGGCTAGGTTTGACCATGATGCATGTATAGTTATAATCAGAGTAAGGTTGCTATGGGGTCTATATTGGTACCCTCAAGCGGACAACTTGAGGGGGAAAGGCACGGAACTGTCGATTGCAATGCTGATCGACTAGTTTTACTACAAATAAGCCTTTCCGAATTTAAAGGGTGATATATAGGAAGAGCGCGACCACTCATCAAGCGTTGCTATAGGATTGATTACGCACGAGTGGAATATGATGTTGAGCATGATTTATGCAGCAGCAAATAGCATGTTTTCACGTATATGCACGTTATGAAATAATAAATACGGTATTTAATAATTGAAAGACGTTTAAGAAAGGAAAACAAAGAAATAAGTCAGTTTCTGCAGTAAAGGAAATCATAAATGCTCAAGACGGGCAATTAAATTCACATAAGGAAAAAGGAAAAGGGTGCGCACGTATTAACAAAAAAGAAGCATTCTTAAGACTAATTTACAAGAAGTAAGTTTGTTATGGTAAAAGCCTAAAATCCCCAGCAGAGTCACCATGCTGTCGCGCCCCCTTTTTCCCCTTTCGCGGAGTTCGGGTTTTGACATGATTTGGGACAACTCGTTTCCTTTTTAGGAAACGGGTATGAAAATTGAAGAGTCGTCAACTAACGGATTTAAGGTGCGTTAGGGCACCTAATGAAAGTAACTCATGAAACCGGTTTACATTACCAGAGATTGGGTAAGTGCTTGAAATTACCTTGAGGGGAAGGTGTTAGGCACCCCTCGAGGTCCATAATGGTCGGTCCCAGCCAAACTCATTTTTGGTGAATTAGTCATTAAGCAAGTAAAGCAGTTTAAGCACACATATGGATTACAAAAAATGGGAATAAATGGGTCCTAGGTTTATTAGCCTATATGTTCTCATACGTACAATACTCGGAAAACCTTCCTCAACTAGAGGGGTTACACGTAGCGTTAGCGCACAGGGCATCATATCCTTTACTACCCGATTACCCTCCCCTTTGCGGTTATATAAGCGATTCTAATTAAGCGTACTCTATGCGTGCATTACCCGTCCCTTTCTTATGGTCCTTGAGGTGTTTAGGACATCTAATTAAGGAAGTTCTAGACTCTCCTAAAGTGCTTAAAAGGAGAAAATCTAAGCAACATTTAAAAACAAGTAGGATTGTCAGGTAAAGGAACAATTAAGGGGACTCACATTTACCTCCATAAATAAGCAGTCAATTGCACGTGTCAAACAACAGTAATTCATATACTTTAAGAGTCATAAGGAAGGATATCTAGGTGAGCATGACAAATATAATATATGCGGCATTGTGTTAAAGCGAGGCAGTGGAGACCTAATCCGTTTGCCTACTGATTTTAGGACTTGCTGAATCTGAGCAGTTAGCAAATAGTTAAGCAAAACACAGTTTTACAATTTGCTAGATTTCAATTATCCTACAGGCTTGCCTAGGCGTGGATCTGAGATGTCCTATAAACTTGATATCTAATGGCTAATCAGAGCTATAATAAACCAACAAACGATTTTAAGCAGGCAGTTTGGTTCATTATGTCCTATAGGCATGTTGTCTAGGTGCTAAAAAATAATCATAAATGTTACATAACTGGTTTTATATATTTATCTCTATAAGCATAATATCTAGGTGTTGGGACTGCTTTTTATACTTACTTCTTATAGGCGTGATTGCTACTAATTTTATACTATCTAGACATAGGCGTGGTATTTAGGCGAGTGCAATAAAAGTCCTAAAACATGGTTTCTAATGCACATAGGAGAACTTTATGGACATGATTATAAGGCAGAAGTAATAACAACCTAGTGACAGGATTTCTAAGCAGGCATGAGTATGCAGAACATTTGAAAGCAGAAGTTTAGGAAAAATGATATGATGATGCACCTATAAGCATGTTTTCTAGTGCACAAAACAATCTTATAAGCATGTTTTCTAATGCATATATAATCACAACAATCCTAGGAGCATGATTTCTACCCGGCTTCCCCACAAAACATATATAAAAGTCCCTCCCATTTTACTAATATCCCCAATATATGTTTAAAAGAATTATTATTACAGGCCATTCGATAAATGAATTATAGAAAAAATAATACTATACTATAGGGAGCCTGGATAGGCCCAAAATAAACTTGGAGGACCAGGCCTTCAAGAAAATCCAAAGTACCATATCTAATATTGTCCAAGAGATTATCCTTGTGCGTCAAAGTTCCCAAGGGCCTCAGGGACCCCGGGCAATGCTCACACCAAGACTCCTTTTAAAGAGAAATATTTTTTTGTGCAGTGTGGAAGGGCCAGTCCAATGTGTCAGAGTTCGGTGGAGTCTCATGGACTCCTAGGAAGTGCTCACACTGGAGGGGAAGGATCCTAAATATTCTAGGAGTAGGAGTGGAAGATAGTCTTTGAAAGAGTAGAAACAGTTTTAGGAAAATAGCAGAAGTAAAGCAGTTCAGAAGTGAAAACAGTTCAGAAGTGAAAAGATATTAGAAGTGAAAAACAGTTTAGAAGTGTAAATAAGTTTAAAAACATTCTAGAAAAACAAAGGTTCAGCAGAAAACAACAAGTAGAAATATAGTCACAAAGTCTCGAAGCAACGACTCACACTACCCAGATTCAACTTAGATTATTGGTTAACCCTAGGTGAGCATATAGCATGTTGAGGACAAAAAATTACACATAGAGGGGAGCAGGGGTTGGGAACATAGGAATCCTGAATCAGGAGCACATAGAAACATAATAGAAGGAAAGCATGCTAGTTAACAGGGACATAGAGCAGGCAGGGGTAGATTGACATTCATAACATTCACCAGGACATACTGATTTAGGGTCTTAAACAGGAAACACCTAAGTCTGACATCCATACCTAATGCTAGAAGTAATTATACTGAGTAGAAGCAATATATAGGAAAACATAGAGGTGTAATGTGGGAGTAGTCATGCTAATATATTCGTAGAGAGGAAAGGGATTTAACTACACAGAATTGGTCACACCAATTGAGATTAGTGGACAAGAAAGATAAGAGTCTTAGACACAAAAGTAAACATGCTGGCTTAAAGCAATAAACAAGAAAGATTTAAACTTAAACACATATGTAACCATGTAGGTTTGTAGCAATAAATAGGAAAGATTGAAACTTAAACAAAAGTAAACATGCTGATTAAGTGATAAACAGGAAAGAGATAGAGTTAAACACAGTAGTAGACATGCTAAGTGAAATACAGAAGAGGCCTGGATTTAACAGAAGTAAAGCAACAGATGAGAGAGCACATAGGTTCAAGCTTCATAGTATAATAAACGACATTAGGAATAGGAACATACCAGTTAAAGGAAGCAAAAATAGAAGGTGGAAGTATGCAGGATTCAGTGGTCTAGCCTTGGTTTTCAGCCAGCTAGATAGTGCAATGAACACAAGTAGCAGATAGATAAGAGCAAAGTGTGTGAGTGTGTTTTTGAACTATTGTTCGTGTTTGAAGAATCATAATGAGAGTGTATATATAACACCTAGTGAGGTAAAACAAATAAAGCAAAAAAATAATTTAGAGTTCATAAATAACGCAAGTAAATATAATCAATCAGTTAATTAGGGCTAAATCCAACTAATTTGCACAAGCAAAATTCGAGAAGGTCACATTAGCACAAGGAGAATCAATTACTAGCCATGATTGGGACTCAAATAATGTAAACAAATCACTTATTGGCCATAAATTAACTAATTAGTCGGAATAAGGCAAGTAATACCAATTAAATGTCACAAACAAGGAAAGTAAGTAAAAATCCCAGAAAATACTGATTTTAACAGGAAATAATTATTCGAATCCCTAATAGAAATCAATCAATATATTGGATTGACATAAATAAACAAATAACGGAAGACAATTGGAGAAATCAGTGCAATACCAGAATAAGACCTAGGGTTTAAGAATATACGCAAAAATCAACCAAACCAGTATAGAAATAATTAGATTAAGCACTTGAAAGTTAGAAAAACCTTTTCAAAAAACTTAGGATGAACCCTAATTTCAGAAAAAGTAAATGGAATCGAAATAGTTAACCAAAACAGAAGATTTTCAAGGGAAAACACCGAATAACACTCGAATCGGTTCAGATCTACAAAGATCTGAACAGGACCAAGTAGTAGTAGAACTATTTTTTTTAAAAAACAATAGAGATGAAAGGAACTTGGGTCCAAAGCCATAGATCCGAACTAAAAATAGGAGGAAATCCGTACTCACAAACGAGAATGGTCATAGACAGGCATGTAAGCAAGTTTCGGACAAAACCAAGTTGAACCTCTTTGAGATTATCTTAGTAATCCATGTAATCAAAAAGCCAAAAGGTGTGAAGGCCGGTAAGGGCCAAAAAATACACAGAAAATCCATAGACGGGAGTTTTGTCGGTCACGGCAATTAGGGTTTAGAGAGTTACTAAGAGAGAAGTGTAACGACCCGACCGGTCGTTTTGTGTTATTGGATCCCAGTTCCCCTAAATGAAACTTCCCATAGTAGCTTATTGTGATTTATGACTTGCGGGGGCAGGTAGTCCGGGATTCGGAAGTGTTTAGAGCAATATTAGAACACTTTGTTCCTTCAGGTTGGCCTTTAAGCTCAAGTTTGACTTCAGTCAACATTTTGAGTAACCGACCTCGGATTTGAGTTTTGACGGTTTTGATAGCTTCCTATGATGATTTCGGACTTGGGCGTATGTTCGGAATGGGTTTTGGATTACCCGGGAGCGTTTCGGCACCCAATATCGAAATAAGAGTTTCCTTAAGTTCATATTATGGTTTGGGATGTGTTTTTGTGTTATCAAGGTCCGAATAGAATTCCGAGACCGAGAATAGTTTTGTTATATCATTTATGAATTACTTGCAAAATTTGGTATCATTACGAGTAGTATAAGTCGGTTCGACGCATTGTTAGCAAATTCAAAAAAACTTAAAGTTCCTAAGTTTGGTTCTAGGGGTTTTGAGGTGTGATTTTGAGTTTTAGCATTTTTTTGGGTGTTCGAAAGGCTTGAGCGAGTTCGTATTATGATGTGGTACTTGTTGGTATTTTGGACGGAGGCTCGGGTAGACCCAGGTGCCTCTCGGGCACCAAACGAGGCCAAAAACCAGCTGAAGCAGTTGTTGTTGCACCTGATCTGGTGTGACCGCAGGTGAGGTTGCCCAGTCGCAGGTGCGAGACCACTCCTGCGATCCCAGCCTCGCAGGTGTGGCCCCTAGGTGGGTTACCCAGTTCTCACAGGTGCGGGACCTTTCCCACAGGTGCGGACTCCTGCCCGCAGGTGCGAGCCCAGGCTCTTGTCCCATTTTCCACAGGTGCGAGACCGCAGGTGCGGTCGACGAGTCGCAGGTGCAAAAACCCCTATAGGCAGTAAGGTCTTTAAATGAGGGATTACCCCATTTTCACTCCATTTTCTTCTATAGACGATTTTGAGAGCTTGGAAAAGAGTCCCACTACCTAGCTACTAAAAAGTGAGTGAATTCTATCCTAAAGTTAGTTAATGCATGAATTCCTAGTAGAATTTAACTACCTAATTAGTGGAAAATTAAGGATTTGGGTAGCAACCTAGGGCTGTCAAGAATTTAGAGAATTACCCGTGAATTGGCTATGAATTCATACAAAAATCATATATTAACGATCCTTAGGTTATGGGTGAGTGTTTCTTTCGAGAATTTTCGGAATCCGAACACGCGGGCCCGGGATTGGATTTTGGGATTTCTTCAATAATGATGAATTTGACTAAGTAGTAGGAGAATTCCATGCTTTGAGTATAATTTGATATATTTATGTAACGTTTGATTAGTTTCGAGTCCTTGGGTGACGAGTTCGGAGTTTCGGGCGCATTCTTAACCCGGGGAGTAGGTTCGACATGAGGTGAGTCTCCTTTCTAACCTTGTAAGAGGGAACTGTCTCCCTAGGTGATTTAAATGGCTATGTGCTAATTTTTGTGGGGGCTACGTACGCACAAAGTGACGAGAGTCCGTACGTAGCGACTATTATTATTATATCCGGGTAGTTAGGACTACACCATGCCTTGTGTTTTTCATTGAAATGAACTATATGCTTAATTAATTAATGTTACATGCGGCTTGTTTCCCTGATATCATGGAATTTGAGAAATTGTAAGGAATTGTTCACCAAAAAGTAATTTATAAAGAATAAATGCGTGGATTGTGTGTGCATGTGACCTCTTCGCAATTTACATTTCGCGAACGGAGTGTTATTTCCCCCACTCTCATGGGAGCGGGCCGTACACCACAGCGAGATTGAAAGATATATTATGGTTCGGGTCGTTCGACCCTCGGCAGTGCACAGATATGATCATTATGATGGCTCAGGCCGGTTGTCCTTATCTTGTATGCGCATGCTAAATTGTTAATGATTCTTTTATGGATATTGAGTGGTCAAATATTTTAAAGGAAAGAAAAAAAAGAAGAAGAATTGTATATTTACTTCCAGTATTTATTTGAATTACTGTTATTTTTAATGTTTACTGTTTTTATCATCCTCGTATGTCTGTTACTGATATTATATCTTGTTTAATCATTTTGTTGGACCTTAGTGAGTGTCAAGTCAACCTCTCGTCACTACTTCTTCAAGGTTAGGCGGGATATTCACTGGGTACATATTTGTTTATGTACTCATGCTACGGTTCTGTACTTAATTGTACAGGTTTCGAGGCTGGTACATCTGGTTATCAGGTCGGAGCTCGATTCTGATCATAGTTGGACCTGATTTCACGTTGAGCTTTTTCTCCTGATGATCCTTGGCAGCACCATGGAGTTTCTTTTGCTTATTTCCTGTCTATTTCTTTCAGACAGTGGGACTGTATATTATATCTATTGTATATTCTGTTAGTATGCCCGTAGGACTTGTGACATTAGTTTCTGGCACACACGTGGTAGTTATTATGGATTTCGGGTATGTATTTATTGGCTCACGCCTCCTTATGACCACTTTTGATTAAAACTAGCTAATTATCCTTGTCGATTTATGTTTTAAGCTTTAAAAACTTGGTATGTCGAAATGTTTAATCAAAAAAGAAAGAACCCTTAGTAAAATGAGTGTTCGCTTGTCCGACCCCGCTGTTGGGCGCCCTTACGACCTGAGTTAGGATTTTGGGTCGTGACAACATGGTATCAGAGCTCTAGGTTCACGTAAGTGTCACGAGTCACGGGCCAACCCAGTAGAGTCTTGCGAATTAGTATGGAGACGTATGTACTTATCTGCAGGAGGCTATAGGGTGTTAGGAGAACCTCTCCTTATTTTTATTCTATCGTGCAGTCGATGGTTTACTGAATCTCATTCTTCTATTCTCTCACAGATGGTAAGGACGCATGCATCCGATGTTCCAGACCCGGGAGGGGCCGCTATCCCCGTTGTTCGAGGCCGTGGAAGAGGCCGGGGGAGGGCACCGGCCCAAGGTAGGGGACGAAGGCGTTTCCGAGCTATTCCAGTTGCACCACCACCAGAGGATCCTACTATAGAGGAGCAGGGTGAGGTTCCCCTAGCAGGTCCTGCTCTAGTGGACTTTATGACGGCGCCAGGCTTCCAGGAGATCATGGGTCGTATGATGCGGTTTATGGACACTATGTCCCAGGCTGGTTTATTTCCAGCAGATCGTGCCACATCTCAGGCGGGAGGGGGGCCCAGACTCCTACCGCGCAGGCTGCAGGTCAGGCAACAGCATTAGATCATACCCCGGGTACACTGCCCGTGGGTGGGGTCCAGCCTGTAGCAGCAGCACCTGAGCCCAGACAAGCTGCGGACGGCGATCCGCAGAAGTTATTAGATAGATGGACTCGATTACACCTTCCAGTCTTCGGGGGTGAGCAAGGTGAGGATGCCCAGGATTTTATTGACAGGTGCAGGGACTGCACAATATGAGGATAGTAGAGTCCCATGGAGTGGACTTCACTACCTTCCAGTTAGAGGGTAGAGCTCACAGATGGTGGCAGTCCTATATTCTCAGCAGGCCAGCAGATTCTCCTCCTATCACTTGGGAGCAGTTCACTCAGATGTTTCTAAACAGGTATATCCCACCCTCTGAGAGGGAAGAGCTGCGGTATCAGTTTGAGCACCTGGAGCAGGGACAGATGTCAGTGACAGATTATAAGGCTAGATCTCAGAATTGTCTCGCCATGCACTTATGATATTACCTACTGATGCCGAGAGATTGTAGAGATTTGTAGCGGGGCTGCACTCTGGTATTAGGGCCAACATGGCTCGAGATATGGAGATAGGGACTCCATATCCGCTAGTGGTCGAGATAGCTCGTTGGATTGAGGGCTATCGATCGAGAGGCAGAGAGCAGGGTCAGCAAGACAAGAGAGCCAGATTCTCCGGAGATTTCAGAGGTGCCCCAGTTAGGGGCAGGGGTCAGTTCGGTAGAGGTCAGCCCAGCAGGCCTCTATATTCAGCACCCCCACCACCTCCCCGAGGTGTTCTAGTGAGGCCTCATTTCAGCACCATGCCAGAGCATTCCTACCTCCCTCCATCCATTCAGAGTTCACCCAGTGGTTATTCCAGTTATTCGAGATCCCACAGTCCCTACTTTCGTGCTATGCCAAAGAGTACACATCACTCTCCGGCCATTCAGGGTTCCTCTTCGGGGCAGCAGGCTATGATACCTAGAGGTTGTTATGAGTGTGGGGATCCAGGTCATATGAAGAGGCATTGTCCCAGGGTTCGGGGCAAAGCAGTGCAGCAGGATTATCAGCCTATGGGTCCAGCACCAGCCGTCAGGCCACTTAGAGGTGGGGGACAGGTCGGCAGGGGTTGTCCTAGATATGGAGACCAGTAAGCGGGAGGTCAGCCAGCTCCTGTTCATTTTGGTGGGGCTCAGTCTACCGGTGATCCATCTAGATTCTATGTTATTCCTGCCATATCAGATGTAGTGTCCTCAGACGTCGTGATCACAGGTATTATTACAGTATGTGGTAGAGAGTCATTGGTGTTATTTGATCCAGGATCCACTTATTTCTATGTTTCGGTCTTATTTGCTCATTTTTTGGATGTTCCTCGTGAGTCCTTGGGTTCTCCTATATGTGTGTCCACTCCTGCGGGCGATTCTGTGGTGGTAGACCAGGTTTACCAGTCCTATATGGTTACATTCTGCGGGTTCGAGACTCGAGCGGATCTTTTATTGCTCGACATGGTTGATTTTGAGGTTATTCTAGGCATGGATTGGCTATCTCCTTATCATGTCGTGCTATATTTCCATGCCAAGACAGTTACTTCAGCCATGCCCGAGTCGCCTAGGCTGAAGTGGAGAGGTTCACCAGTTAGTGCAGCTAGCAGGGTTATTTCATTCATGAAGGCTCGACATATAGTCGAGAAGGGTTGTCTAGACTATCTTGCTTATGTGTGGGACACCACCGCGAGTCTTCGACGATTGATTCAGTGCCAATTGTTCGAGAGTTTGCCGATGTATTTCCTTCAGACCTTTCGGGCATGCCTCTGGATCGTGATATTGATTTCTGCGTTGATTTAGCTCCAGACCCCCAGCCTATATCTATTCCTCTGTACCGTATGGCTCCGAAAGAGTTGAAGGAGCAGCTTGAGGAGTTATTGGAAAAGGGGTTCATCAGACCGAGTGTATCGCCGTGGGGTGCTCCAGTTCTATTCGTGAAGAAGAAGAATGGGTACATGCAGATGTGTATTGATTACCGCCAGTTGAACAAGGTCACCAAGTACCCTTTGCCGCGCATTGATGAGATCGTGATATCATCAGTTGATCATTCGGGCCTCATATGTTTCGAAGACTGCTTTTCGCACGAGGTATGGCCACTATGAGTTGCTGGTGATGTCCTTTGGCTTGGCTAATGCCCCACCAGCATTTATGGACTTGATGAACAGGGTGTTCAGGCTGTATATTTATTCCTTTGTCATTTTCTTCATTGATGACATTTTGATTTACTGACGTAGCCTGGGGGAGCATGAGCAGCATTTGATAGTTGTGCTCCAGACTTTGCGAGAACAGAAGCTATATGCTAAGTTCTCCAAGTGTGAGTTATGGTTGGATTCCGTGGCATACTTTGGGCATGTGGTATCCGAGGAGGGTATCAAGGTTGATCCTCAGAAGATTGAGGCAGTTCAGAGTTGGCCGCGTCCTACTTCAGCTACAGAGTCCCACGACCTAGCTACTAAAAGGTAAGCGAATTCTATCCCAAAGTTAGTTAATGCATGAATTCCTAGTAGAATTAATTACCTAGTTAGTGGAAAATTAAGGATTTGGGTAGTAACCAAGGCTTTCGAGAATTTAAAGAATTACCCGTGAAGTGGCTATGAATTCATACAAAAATCATATATTAACGATCCTTAGGTTATGGGTGAGTGTTTCCTTCGAGAATTTTCGGAATCCGAGCATGCGGGCTCGGGGTTGGATTTTGGGATTTCTTCAAGAATGATGAATTGGACTAAGTAGTAGGATAATTCCATGCTTTGAGTATAATTTGATATATTTACGTAATGTTTGATTAGTTCTGAATCCTTGGGTGACGAGTTCGGAGTTTCGGGCGCATTCTTGACCCGGGAAGTAGGTTCGACACGAGGTGAGTCTCCTTTATAACCTTGTAATAGAGAACTTTCCCCTATGTGATTTAAATGGCTATGTGCTAATGTTTGTGGAGGCTACGTATGCACAAAGTGACGAGAGTCCGTACGTAGCGACTATTATTGTTATAAGGAGAGAAGATTTCGTCCACCAAGCAGGACAGAGTGCGACCCCTAAGCGGCACATCGACCTAGAATAAGGGCTCTAGTCCACGATTCCTTGATTCCAACCTTTCAAAGGCAAAGGAAGTCTCAAGCTGTAAAAGTAGGCCTGCCATCGATGCTAAGAGATAGACGAGCTACCGGGTAGTTAGGCCTACACCATGCCTTGTGTTTTTTCTTGAAATGAACTATATGCTTAATGAATTAATGATACATACGGCTTGTTTCCCTGAGATCATGGAATTTGAGAAATTTTAAGGAATTGTTCACCGAAAAGTAATTTATAAAGAATAAATGTGTGAATTGTGTGTGCACGTGACCGCTTCGCAATTTACATTCCAAGAGCGGAGTGTTATTTCCCCCACTCTCATGTGAGCGGGCCGTACGCCACGGCAAGATTGAAAGATATATTATGGTTCGGGTCGTTCGACCCTCGGCAGTGGACATATATGATCATTATGATGGCTCAAGTCGGTTGTCCTTATCCTGTGCGCATGCTAAACTGTTAATGATTCTTTTATGGATATTGAGTGGTCCGATATTTTATAGGAAAGAAAAAAAATAAGAATAATGAAGTAGTAATTGTATATTTACTTCCAGTATTTATTTGAATTACTGTTATTTTTAATGTTTACTACTTTTATCATCCTCGTATGTCTGTTACTGATATTATATCTTGTTTAATCATTTTGTTGGACCTTAGTGAGTGTCAAGTCGACCTCTCGCCACTACTTCTTCGAGGTTAGGCGGGATACTCACTGGGTACATATTTGTTTATGTACTCATGTTATGCTTCTGTACTTAATTGTATATGTTCTGAGGCTAGTGCATCTGGTTATCAGACTGGAGCTCGATTCTGATCATAATTGGACCTGACTTCATGGTAAGCTGCTTCTCCTGATGATCCTCAACAGCACGATGGCGTTTCTTTTTCTTATTTCCCGTCTATTTCTTTCAGACAGTGGGACTGTATATTATATCTTTTGTATATTTTGTTAGTATGCTCGTACGACTTGTGATACTAGTTCCTGGCACACACGTGATAGTTATTATGGATTTCAGGTCTGTATATATTGGCTCACGCCTCCTTATAACCGCTTTTGATTAAAACTAGCTAATTATCCTTGTTGATTTATGTTTTAATCTTTAAAAACTTGGTATATGTCAAAATGTTTAATCAAACAAGAAAGAACCCTTAGTAAAATTATTTTTGGCTTGCACGACCCCGCTGTTGGGCGCCCTCACAACCTGAGTTAGGATTTTGGGTCGTGACAAGAAGGGGAGGGGATCGGGGGAAACGATGATGGTGGAAGGAAAAGGAATGAGGGGGTTAAGGTTTGGGTTAAGATTAGAAATGGTAAGAAATAACGTGGACCGTTGATCTTAGAGTTCAACGGCCACGATTAGGCGGGGTCTTTGGGTCGGGTAAGTATAGGATTGGGCCTGGGATGAGTTGATCTAAGTTTTGAGGGATTCGGGCTGGTATACTGGGGTTAGGTCCGAAAATTAAAAGGGATTAAAAGGGCTATTTATTAAATACCCAATTAATTAATAAAATCATTTGTAAAAATAATTAACAAATTGTAATAAATGAATTTCCTGCATAAAAAATGTTATAAAATAATTATTCAATATTTTAAAAATATAAAAAACAATTTTGTGGTAAAATAATGTAATAATGCATACATGGACTATTATTGCAAAGTTATTACAATTATACCTCAAAATGCAAACATGGCTATTTATAAAATAATTAAAGCTTAGTATAAATATAAATGGTAAAATTAAGCCATAAATTATTATAAAATTATTTGTAATGCAATTAGTAATTATTTATGTAATAAAATACTTGGATAAATTAATTAAAAATCCTTAAATATACAAAAATTATGAAAAAATATTTATTGATGCTTGATGCGTGGCTAGAATTCATAGTTTAACACGTTATGTGCCTTACATTTTATGTGCGTTAATGATAAAAATACACTTTTTATGTGCATAATGGAGTCTATTTCATGTGTAGATGAATTGGAGATGAAGGCGAGCTAAATGGATGCAAACACGTCAAAAATACGCTCAAGAGTCGAAAAGGAGCAACCCGGGCTATAGTGGGGCGTTTTGGCCTTAAAGCCAGGCCTAGCCTGGCTATAGTGGGGCGTTAGACCCATAAAGCCAGGCCTAGCCTGGCTATAATGGGGCGTTTGGGGCTTAACGCCTGGGTCCCGGGTCCGGTCAATTCCGAGTTTTGAAAGTTTTAAGTGTTTCCCGGTTTGAATAGAAGTCTCCTACATGTTTAGGGTTTATCCCAAACATATAAATATACCCAAACACACAACTTGAAGGGAGGAAGCCATAGAAGTGAAGAAAAACCAGTGGATTACTACTCAGTGAAGCAAACATTGATTTTTATAGCTTTTATTTATTATTTTGTAGTTCAATTATGCAAGTTATGTTAGAACTAATTCTTCTGAATATGAGTAGCTAATTTTCTTAATCTAGGGTTTTGGTGGAACCCGTTGGGGGATAAACTTATTGTGATATTAATATAGTTTTGATTGGTTGATTAATCTCTATTTGTTCAACTACGTTCTTGTTGTAGTTTATTGAAGGGCCCTTAATTATCTGTTCCTATTTATTATGTATCTAATTGAGAGAGAGTGCATATTTAGGTAGTTGTTTGAACAACATCACTCCCGGAGTATAGACGAAAGTCATAACCGAGGGTTTAGAGGTTGGATTAGAGATAACGATACCTCGGGTGCAATCTAAAGTGAACTGTAATGCAATCTAGCTAGCGTAACTTGAGAGAGTGCGTCTAGTAAATTATCATAATTACTTGAGAGAGATTTATGGTAGATAGAGTGTTCATGATTGATAGAGACAACTAATCAAACTATAAGAAGTATCCGAGAAGGAAGTTCACCGACGGGGGAAACCATAACCTTAGACCTTTATCATAATTGTTTACAACACATTGTTAGTAATTGTTAGTTATTATTATTGTCAGTAGAATTAGTAAAACATCACCAATTTATATTAAAAAGTCTTGAGAGAATTGATTGAGTAAAATTTGCGTATTCTAAAGACTTGATTGATACGTAAATTCCCTGTGGGATCGACTCTGGGCATAATACCCCGTAAATTCCTTGTGGGATCAACAACATTTATTTCCATTTCCAAAGGAGACATTACCTACTTTAAGGTCGTCAAGAGAAAGGAATTGGTTCTTGCTTCTTAACATGTGCTTTGAGTAGCCACTATCCATGTACCATATTTGGCTGTCGCCCTTCACTTTGGACCTGCAAAAGGAAATCTGGGGTTAGTCTTAGGAACCCAAACTAGTTTGGGTCCCTTTCTATAGGCAAAAGTATGAATCAGATTCTTCTTAGCCCAACTTGGTAGCCTACTCTTCCCTTGAACAAATTCGTTGTTCTTTTGACTTGGCTTTTCTTTTGTAGTGCATTCACTTTTTTAGAGACATGTTTTACCACAATGTGTGCAAATCTTCTTCTAAGAAAGTGTGAGGTACTTGCTTTTGGGATCCCACTTAGGTGATGGGTTCCCAAATCCAAGCCATCTTCTGTTGCTACTATGGTGTTCTTGTAGCCATGAAAGTGCATTAGAGGAAGTGTTCCAATTACAGGTTTTGTCTATCTCATGCTTGACCTTGCTTATATTCTTCTTTAGAATTTTTACATGTTCATCTCTCTTGTACATCTCATCCTTCATTTTTCCTACATTTTATTCTAAAGTGAGTTATGTGTGATCATCTGTATTTTTGCATGTTCCTAGTTTCAATTTTAGAATTTCAGATCTAAGCTTTACGGTAGTTGAGTCAAGTGCATGAACCTGGTTCTTCAAAACTGTATTTTCAGTTACAATTTCACTAACCCTAAGTTCCAGGTTTTTGCACTTAGCCTTCAAAATCACACATTGTCTAGAAAGATGTTCCTTTTTGTTATTTACATCCTCAGATTCATCAATTAGCTCCATTATTAACTCAAATAATCTTTCTTTAGACAGGAATTTAATCTTGTCTTTGAGATGAAGAATACTTATCTCAGTTTCTTCATCAAATTCTCCAATGGCCATAAGTGCTCGTTCATCCTTATCATCATCATCTGAGCTTTCTCCCAAGCAGCGACCATAATCTTGATTGATGTTGCTTTTCTTGGGTTGAACTTGTTCCTTCTTATTTTTCCTTCGTTCAGCTATTTCCTTCTTCCATTAAATTTTCCACAAAGGAGTGTTCTTAATATGGTGATCAATCTTTCCACACTTGTAGCAGCCTTCATTCATTTGTTTCTCATGAGATTTTGACTTGCTTTAGCTTCCATTTTTCAAAGAACCCTTTCCTTTCCTAAGTCACTTCTTGAAGTCCTTGGTAATCAAAGCCTCATCATCTTCCAAATCAGAACCTTCAGCGATTCTGAGTGCCAAGCTCCTTTCAAACTTAGGTACATCCATCTTCATGGTTTGTCACCTAAGTTCATAGGCAGTGAGATGTCCAATTAATTCATCAACTGGGAGAGTGGAAATATTCTTTGATTCCTGGATGGCAGTGATTTTGCTCTCCCAAGTTATAGGGAAAACGCTAGTCAGTATCTTCTCGACTCTATCTTTTTCAGGAATAATCCTTCCAAGAGATTTTAGCTCATTTGTCAGGATACTGAACCTTGTGTACACTTCTTGAATGGTTTCTCCTTCCTTCATAGCAAAGTTTTTATACTGAGATTATAGTAGAGTTCCTCTGTATCTATTCAGCTGAGGTGTACCTTCGTGATCAACTTGCAATGTGTCCTAAATTTCCTGAGCAGTGGCACAACTTCGGATTCTGCTGTACTCATCCGAACCAACTCCACAAACAAGACATTTCTTGGCTTTAGCATTCTTCTCCCACTTCTTCAAGTCCTCAGCAGTGCAATCCGCTCTTGTCTTTGGCGCAGCTACTCCTTCAACATTTTTCTTCAAAGTAGCCAGTTGACCATCGATGACAATGTCTCATAGTTAATAGTCCTCTCCTATAATGTGATCACTCATCTTGTTTTTCCATCAAGAGTAGTATTGGCCATTAAAGAGTGGTGGCCTAGTAGTGGATTGCCCATCCCAATTTCCAGGTGGTGCACTCATGTTGACCTTCTCCTAAGGTGTAAGTCTCTACTTGTGTGGTGCTTGATTTTCGTGTGCACTGGATTATCGAAGGACTTGGTTCTTCTATGTGTTCCTTATACTACTGTAACAACATAATAAATGCAACAGTTAAAGAACAAAAGTATTTTTATGTGGAAAACACCTGGCTCAAAAGGTGAAAAAAACCACGACCTACTACGTAGTAGGATTTTCCCCAACACTTCACTAAATCACTAAACATCATCTACAAAACTCTTTGTAAACCTAACGATTACTTCTAACCGTTAGTGGAAACCAACCTCCAGCTATTGTGACAACTTCAAGTACCTAGTACAATTGCTTCTACATAAAGCTGAAAGGTACACTTTCAAATACCTACTATAATGAAACTAGAGTAAAGACAGACACTTACTAATTCTTCTATCTGGTTCATGTAGTTTCAAGTTCGCACACTTGAATCACACAATAATTGCTTGCAAAATACCTTGTTATTTTTCTCTCAACTCACATTTAACTTCAGCGTTTGTGCTTACTTGAAAAATAAGAACATCCTGCAATATATAGAGTTAGAAGAATAGAAAATAACTAGAGTTCTAATTCTATAATTTTCCATGGGGAAGAGTTCTAGTTATCTTCAACTTCTAACTTCTCCTTATCACTTATGCAACCTTTTCGAAAGGAGATATCAAATATAACCACTTAACCTTATCTCCTTCATGTGCATGCCTTGTGCTTGAATCTACCCGTGTCTGTATACACTTTGTATGGACCTGGTTCATGCTTGATTTCCTTCGTCAATCATCCAAACAAACTTCACTTGGGCCAACATCACTAACCTTATTTTGAATTAGAAAGTTGAAGGCAACTGAAATAAGCTATGATCTATCGTGCTTTAGCTTCCACTTTTTGAAGAACCATTTCCTCTCCTAATGAACTTCTTGATGTCCTTGGTGATCAAAGCCATTTCATCATCTTCCAGATCAGAACCTTCTGTGATTCTGAGTGCCAAGCTCCTTTCATTCTTAGGTACATCCATCTTCATGCTTTATCTCCTAAGTTCATAGGCAGAGATTTCCAATTAATTCATCCAATGGGAGAGTGAAAATATTCTTTGATTCCTAGATGGAAGTGATTTTGCTCTCCCAAGTGATAGGCTAAACCCTAGTCAATATCTTCTCGACTCTATCTTCTTCATGAATAAACCTTCCAAGAGATTTTAGCTCATTTGTCAATGTACTGAACCTTGTGTACGTTTCTTTAATGGTCTCTTCTTCCTTTATAACAAAGTTCTCATACTAAGAGTATAGTAGAGTTCCTTTGGATCTATTCACCTGAGGTGTTCCTTCGTGATTCACTTGCAGTATGTCCTAAATTTCCTTAGCAGTGGCACAACTTTGGATTCCGTTGTAATCATCTGGATAGAGTCCACAAACAAGCCATTTATTGACTTTCACATTCTTCTCTCACTTCTTCAAGTCTTCAGAAGTGCAATACGCTCTTGCCTTTGGCACATCTACTCCTTCAACATTTTTCTTCAAAGTAGCCAAAGGACCATAGGTGACAATGTCCCATAGCTCATAGTCCTCACCTATAATGTGATCTCTCATCTTGTTTTTTCACCAAGAGTAGTACTGGCCATTAAAGAGTGGTGGCCTAGTAGTGGATTGCCCTTCCTATTTTTTAGGTGGTGCACTCATGTTGATCTTCTCCTAAGGTGTAAGCCTCTTCAAGGATAACCCGTTATGATACCAATTGATATTTTATACTTGAATACCATACAAGAGCAGGGTGACTTGTGTGATGCCTGATTTTCGCGTGCACTGAATTATCGAAAGACCTGGTTCTTCTATATGTTCCTTATACTACTGTAACAGAATAATAAATGTGGAAAGTAAAGAACGCAAGTATTTTTATGTGGAAAATACCTAGCTCAAAATGTAAAAAAATCACGACCTTATTCCCATTAGGATTTTTCCTAATACTTCACTAAATCACTGAGCCAAAAATAGGATCTACAAAACTCTTTGTAAACCCAAGGATTACCTCTAACCCTTAGTGGCAACCAGCTTCTAGCTGTTGCGAGAGCTTCAAGTTAACTCTAACTTGAATACAACACTCAGAGTACCTAGTACAATTGCTTTTAGATAAAGTTGAAAGGTACACTTTGAAACACCTACTACTATGAAACTAGAGTAAAAGATAGACACTTACCGATTCTTCTATCTGGTTCATGTACCTTCAGATTCGCACACTTGAATCTTACAAGAATTGCTTGCAAAATGCCTTGATGTTTTGCTCTCAACTCACATTTAACTTCAGCGTTTGTGCTTACCTGTATAATGAGAATATCCTGCAATATATAGAGTTATTAGAATTGGAAATATTTATAGTTCTAATGTTATATGATCACGCTCAACTATGTCTTATAGAAAGACTAAACGGGCGTTGCAAATATAATCCGGGG